>UYYF01004308.1:116005-139175 GCA_900618365.1 Thelazia callipaeda | reverse complement strand
CCGCATAGCATTTGTGGAAATTCGTTACAATCCCATCCCAAGTCATCATGTACGGAATTATTTTTCCTGCATTTCATCTCTGACCCAAGCTTACTAGCAAGTAGGTCATACTTTCGTTTTCTTGGTCTCGACTGCTGTTAACCTGTCCTGACCAGTGAGGATCACTTCACGTCGCTTCTTACCGTGTATCATGATATTCGGCCGACTCGCTTTTATTCTGATTGCAGTTCTCAGTTGCTTATCGACTCTGATCTCAACATTCTCATTCGCGACGACCTCCTTAACAGAATGGCTTGGGAAGCGCTTTCAGACCATACTTCTTGCAGAGTTGGATGCATCGTAGGACCTCATTGTGTCTTCCAGTATAATCGAGATACAGCATTTTTTCACACTGCGATGCTAGATAGTCGTCCATCGCCTTCACATGTTCCCTACAATGCCGGAACATACCTTTCTCAGCTACGAACATCCTGGAGGTTACAGTATCGTGCTTCATCTTGTGAGATAATGTCTCCGTATCGTAGCCATTTTGATGAATCAGCATGCAGGTTGCTTGTGAACTCCGTATTTGATTAGTAACTGTCTGATATCGTGATCTATAGCCTTGAAGTATTCTAGCTTCAGCTTAAGCACCTTGATGTAATAATTTGTCAAACCTATGACGTGCTCATTCACTGCCTTGGTAAAGTTCTTGCCATTTAGTGCAGTTTTAGCTAATCGCTCAATTATCACTAAAATCTATGCTCGGACTTTATCGTAGCTTTCACGGGTAGGTGCACTAGTCTTGTCTTCCACTAATCCATGGTATTTATATCCTAGATTTCCTTCCAAAAGTGCCGCTTTATCAGCAGATACCTCGGTAAGTAATAGTGGGCTGGCTTTGCTGAATTTACTTCTAGTCCTACCACATCAAGAAACCTTTCAACTTCTTCTGCCGTAGATTTCATGATATCCTCATTGGCCGGAAAGATCTTGGGATCGTCCACAAGCAACAGATGATTCGTAATGTGTATCCCTTGACCAGTTAAAACCGGCACCTATTGAGCCGACGGCTCAGCGGTCAAGACGAGTAGCACTCAGACAGAACAGAAATTTCTCGAACTAATTTACTCAAATATATGTCTAATTTGTTTGAAAATTAAAAGCTTAGAGACTGCTTTGTTTACAGAATCGAGAAAGGCATTATGCAGTGAATGAACAGGTTGACTGAATTGATAACCAACCTACTCAGATCCCTTTCCCTGTTTCGACTGCTCATATGAGACTGTTTTTGCACTATCTTCAAGCTTGACTTTAATTCGATGTGTAGATGTCACGGTTCATTTTCTTGAGTAACAAGCAGTTAATTGATTATATTTAGTAAAATCTTGTCAAAACTTAATCAGCCATCAAATGTTTGCACAGAATGAAGAGGATTTATGACAACAGAAGCATTGGAAGGAAAGAAAGTGCAAACTGAACCAAACAGTACTTCAGGAAGGAACACAGATGGCATTGGGAAACACCGTGCTAATCTGCAGGGTGTGAGAAGGAGGAGAGAGAAGAGAGATGCGTTGACAGGAGAGGGGGAGGGAGGGAAGACTAAGCATAGAAGACGTGGAGGAGGTTGAGAGTGTGGGAAGAAAAAAGTGAGTGCATGCACTGATAGAAAAGTATCGGTTTGTTAGATTTGTTCTTCAGAGAGAAAATTGCTTTCTCGCTTTAATCTTGCCAGTTTTTGTGCTGTATTTGGGTGAGAGTATTCCGAGATGCAGTGTAAACGTCTTCCTCTTCCATTCACATACGACTTTTCACCATCTCAGCTCAGCATTTTCTTGCGTGTCAGAATTACTTTTCGACGTGAGAAGTTTTAAGCTGTGCCAATTTTCGAGTTCGTTTTTCTACTTCTGCACATTGAAAAGAATCAGATTTGACCTTTGACGCTTAAGTACGCACTAAATATCTTCATTTTCTTCGTTGATTTGCTTTTCCATCGCTGTAGACTTGGCCAAAATTTGGTCAGAAATAGCAGTTATAAGTGATTATGATAGTTTGTGTTGCACTCTTTAATAATAAATTTTGGAACACAATTTGTCTTTCATAATTATATAGGTTTCTGTGGACACATCTTTAAAGTATTTCATTTTCAGTCACGATATAAAATGAGCAGGTACTAAAAATTAAGACTTTTCAATTGTGCTTGTACCCTTTCCTTAAATTATTCACTTGTATTTGTGTTATTTTTTTCTCTCTTCTCATTACTAATAATCTGCGTTATCTTCAGTGTAAATCGCTTTAGACAATTTTAGGTTTGAACTATTGCGTATGGAATTTAAAAAGGTATTAAAGAAGTTATCAGAAGCGAAGAAACTTGCATCAGGATATTATGTCGGTGGGATAATACTTTCACTTGCCTTTTTTATTTTAAAAATAACTAATGGTGTCTGCAATGTTGTTTTCAACATGGAAGGTGAATGCGGTCTCGATCACGTGAGCTTGATTTTGCTACCTAAATGTATACATCTCTCTTTATAACTTTTCAAATATTTTCTGTTTACTCTCTTTCATGAAAGGGTCATAACTGTGATTAGTTGCGTAATGCGAATGACATATGAAATTGCAGTCAAGAACATAATATTACTTGTTTCTTAGTATGTATTTTTTGACAATTTTTTTGCTAACTTTCATTTCAAAATTGTGATCATGGAATTCATTAGTGAAAAATTATCAGAGTTGATTTTATCAGTTCTAAATATTTGACTAATAAGTGTTGCTGTGAGGTGTAATTATATATATACAAATACTGCTGAAATTTTTTTAAATGTAAGACTGTTTGAACGCTATGAGTGCAGCTAAGCACAGTTTCTAGATGTTTTAGTTTCTGAATTGTTTAGAGAACTTAGCTCGTTTATTAAATGCTCAATCACGTTATGTAAATGTTGAAGAATGGCTCATTGTTTTATTCATTTATATAATATTGTTAGTTAATTAAATTTGTTTACTTGCAGAGAGAGCATGAAATAATGGTATTTCTTGCCATTATAGTATTTTACAAAAACAGGAAGGCAGCTAATTGGATGCACTGTTTAGCGAATATGTTTATGTTCTGCAAATTAGCTAATATTTATTTGTTTGTACGTGCCGATCTTATTACTGGTGTTATTTACATTTTTATGTGTTTAAGTAAGCTTTGTTTAGCTTTTTTTAATTTTTCGCCTCAAGTTACTAAATACTTCTGTTTTAATTTCAAAATTTTATGAAATTAATTTAAACAAAATGGTCTTAATGTTCGGGATTTCGTTAACCATATCCAAGCTACTTATTGATTTAATCGAATACTGTCACTCAAAATAAATTCTATTTCTTTAAAATTCATATTAACATAGTTTCGAGGAGTAAATAATCAATCACCTTATACATTATGCATAAATTAACATTTGTGGTTTTGGTTATCTTGATTAATTTTTCAGTACATTCAGTTTTCTTCCCAGAACCAGTTCATGCAGAATCCGGCAAGACAATCATTTATAACAGTTCTGAGTTATATGTATGTGTCATAAATATTCATTGATCTGCTGCATCCTTATCTATCTTACTGATGGTGTTTTGAGGATGAAATTCAACGAAATACACGAATAACATGGATAATTTTTTTCTACACTGCTTGGTCTCCTGACTGCAAACATGTATCTCCAGTTTTCGCCGAATTGAGTGACAGGTAATTTTTTCTCAGTTAGTTACGAGATTTGTTGAAGGTTGTTTCTCAAAATGTAATCTTTTATAATGTGATATTTAATTCTCATATGATTCTTAAGGTTTAATTTGCCAAATCTTCGTTTTGCCAAGTTAGATGTGGGTAGATGGTCTCAGGAAGCAAATAGATTTCGAATTAATGCGCATCCAACCAGTAGACAATTGCCAACTGTAAGCATTTTCATATTTGTGTTCTATACTGTTATTGTTTGTGATGAATCCCATTTTTGCAGATCTCACTTTTCAAAGAAGGAAAAGAAGTGCAGCGGCGTCCCATAGTACGAAATCGACGTGCTGTGCCTTTCACTTTCAGTAAAGTAAGCTTAACACATAGAATTTCATGTTCACTGTGTCCGTGAGAGTATACGGAACGTAATATTTTTTTTGTTTTGTTTTTTCAGGAGAACTGTGTTCTTGCATTTGATCTTAATAATTTATACGAAAAGTGCAAGCTGAATATGACCAAAAGTGAAAAAGTGCAAATTAAGAATGAAGGGTCAACGAAAGGGAATTAAGTTGGCACTTTTACTTGATTGCAGTGGAAAAGTACTATATTTTATGAAATAGATGATATAGTAATTTCTTTGTTTTGATGTTACCTGTTGTATTTGTTGATGATTATAGAATGTGTGAAATCAGTTCGCAGTTGTGTTCGATATTGATCCATATTTTTAACTGATTGTAAAACATTTTTTCTCCATTTTGTTAAAATCCATCTGATAAATATAATAGTGACTCAGTAATTTTTATTACTAGTATATGTTTGAGTTAAAATTTTGTGTTGCATGATGTTCGAGAAATCTTTGTAGGTTTTGCTGTTTTGAAAATTCAAATTTTCAAAGCAGTCAAATTTAGAAAAAGTATAGCTTTAAATGCAGAAGGGTTAATCATTATTTGATATGTTCTGATTCGGAAAGGGAACTAAATGGAAGGTAAGATGCTTAACGTGCTTAAAAAAGAGAATGGAAATAAATAATTATACTGTCTGCAACTAACAATCCTTTGGTAGGCTATGTCAATTGCTTTTAATATTATATATCTAGTCCATTTTGGCTGAAGTATTGCACACATTTCCAGTCTTTGTTTTGCTAATTGTCTTTAAAATTCTTTACTTGGGTACGATTAATAAGATTCACATTTATTTGAGTCGATTCACTGCTCGTAAAATTTTTAGCTACTTTTTCTGAATCTTACACTGCAAAATGAGCTAGATATTGGCCTAGGTAACACTAATGTCAGAGTATCAGAATGGTTCCTGACTCCATTACCATCATCTTAAATCTTTGCACTTTAAAAATAGTATGCGAGAGCCACAAGATGACCCTTGAAATACGTTACACAAAGGTCATTAGCTCAAGTAAATGGGTCCACTTCATTTGACGCAATAATTTTCTAAAAGTGGGTGTTGTCCATATGCATTCATATGTATATATTTTAGATCAGTGAAGTGTTTATGGTTTAGTTTATCTTCTTTATTTTCAACAATTCCATCGTGGTTTCTTCATCACGTCACTTCTGCAACTTTATGATTTTTCTTCAGTTTTTCTCATCAATGCAATTACATGGTTGTATTCAGAGGACGACTTGATGTATTCATTATTCTGTCTCACATCCATTATTAATAAATTAATAATAAATTGTAGTATTTTTCTACGATATGTATCAAGCGTTACTTCCACAAATTTATTAAGAAATTTAATTCTCTCCTTAACTTTTTGAAGTCATTTAAAATAGAAAATGTCACTTCTGTTGCTTGACATTTAAAAATTTTTTGTCATTTTTTTAGCGTTTGGAAAAACATCGTATTGAAAAGCCGCTGTTTCGCACGATTTATCACATTCATTCCTATAATTTTTGTAACAGTGGAATTCTTAGTGATTGCATTATTAATGAAGTGATGTTACTGTCATGCTCAATGTGTGTTGCATTGCAAGAGGTTGTTTCCTCGCTGACCGTAATCAGTTGTAAGTAACGCTTGCTCACAAATAGCAGAAATTTTGGGAAAGACGATTTTTTAAGAAATTTTTCAAATTTTGTATGGTTGGTTTTGGCTTTCTCTTGACTTGACTTCATTATTGCTTTTGTAATGAAAAGTCATCATAAAGTTCAACAAATATCATTTTGATGTACTTTTGATTCGCAATTTCAGCACATTATCTGTTCTACTCATTAACTCTGACTAGTCCTGAGTACCAATTTGTTCATTCTGAATTCGCAAATTTGCATTGGTAGAAAGTGCGAATTATTGCAGTTAGTTAAACAGCTCATTGCATCATATAATCTGTACTACATAGATATTCTTAATCCATCATTTTCTCCTTCCTAACCTTCGTCTTAATTTACAAAGTAAACACCAGGGACTAAGTTATGCTTAAATACAGTAGCAATAATGCTTTTTGTACACTTTTAGTGCTTAATTAGGTAGGTCGGTTTTTATTTTCGTTATTATTCATCTGCAGTTTATTTCACTGATCATTACATGCTAATAAAAAATATCATTAGATATAAATAATCATTTTCCGAAAAATCATTCATATGAATCATTGTTTGAAGATGAAATAGTTTATATATGAGATGTTTGACAGATATTCGAATTTATTGAAGCTAGTAAATGTATAGTTCAGAATTTGATTAATAAGTAAGTTACTAATGCAAAAACCATGAAAGGTACCTTTCTAAAGTTACCTAAAGAGTGTGTATTGTCAAGTTATTTATACAAGCCAATATTATCTTTGAGAGAAACGTTTTGCAATGGGAAATTTTTTTATTTTATTTCAATGACAAGTTGCTTTAGATTGATTAGTTCACCAGATTTTTGCGAGAACTTACTATTCAATATTCTTGTAAGCTAAGCTTATATATTTTCCGATAATATTATATTACTACCATATGGTCTCTCTCAACCTCTATATATAGGTAATTGTTTGAGCAAATAACACTTACATCAAGTTAATTAGTCATTAACATTCATGAATTCATTACCTAAGCTCCTTATTCTTTCCCTTAATTTTTTCAAGCTAATTAAATACTGCATTCCACTTTTTTAGCCTTTTCACGTAGACGAAAACGAGTGAGTGAATAGGTTGAAAACTATCAGTTACTTACCTTTACTAAACACAAAATGAAATTATTGTATTTATTGCAAATCATTACGAGAAAGAAGGGCTTGTATGAATTATTTGCAATTACTGCGCATGTTTTATCAACAAAAAATTTTATTTGCCGTTTTCGTTGTTCTTTTTGAGAGCAAACTTCGCAAATGAGTTTATTACAAAAAAATAAATTGTCATAACTATTCCTCTCGTACAGTCATTACAAAATTTTCAGCAAATATTAAGACATTTTAGCAAGTTGCAATGTTTGCGTTTCATTTTCAAACTTATAAAAGCTTAAAAATGTAATTATTTAATATAAACATTCTAACAGCGCCATTATGTCACTATAAACTATATCTAATCAAATGTAAGACATCTTTACTTGGTTGTTCATCTTTAAATTCTCAATAGTACAATCTTTGTACTCATTATTATAATTTACATTTTTTTTAAATAGTCAGGTTTATTTTATGCTCGACTGGTGACAGAAAAAAATGTCTGAATACTTCTGTAACGCAAATAATGATTCACATGAAAATTATCCGTCTCATGTTGCGGAGGACTACTTTTCAAAATGCAGGCGTTTGCGATCACGTAGACAAAAGAAACAAACTCTCCACTTTTATGAATTAAGGCGTAAAGCAGCAAATGAACGCGAACGAAAACGAATGAATAGGTTGAAAACTATCAGTAGTTATCTCTGCTAGACGAAAAATGTTCAATAACTATTATGAAAAGCATCAAAACAATCTCGATAATTTTCTTGAAGAGAAAGGAAAGTTTGCTATAAAATTTGGCTTAGCACTCTGAGAGTGCTGCGTGAATTATTTTGAGACAATGAAATAACGCATTTAAAATACTTCACACACAAATTTGCTAGTATGTAATTGCAGAAATTTACATATTTTGTTTAATTTTTAAACGAATTGCAGCATAAATGAAGCTTTTGATAGACTACGACATCTGCTACCACTGCTTCCACGTGACCGTAAATTAAGTAAAGTTTCGACGTTGCGTGAAGCAATACGTTATATAAAACAATTAAATCTGTTGATTAATGATGGAAATGCTGCAAGTACAGGGGAATTACCACTACACTCATTAATCGCAGTGAATTCAGAAGTGGAAAGGCCACCATTGCTTGTACCGAACTCCGATGGTATTTGTATTTTAATTTATATTAATTGTCATTCATTTTGCTTCAGCACCATTCACTCTTAATATAATATTGCTGTCAAACATTATAATTGGCTTCGAAGTCCATTCTTGATATTTGTAAAGAGCACAGTTGTATCTTAAATTGATCAGAAACTGAGATAATGTTTCTATTACAAATTCAGACTCAAATTTTTATAAATTAAGGTCAAAAAAAGCAACTTTGTTGAAATACCATACTTTCAAGTTTCTTTATCTTCTCAATCTTTTTGTAAAAAATTTTGATTGCTGTTCGAGGAGTGATTGCAGCCAATTTACCGGTGAAATATATTGAGCTTTCCTGTCACAACCAAAGGATAGACGAATTCAACAGCACAATGAAAACCGAAAGTGGTGCCATGCAAGGTAAATGCAGTAAAGTTTGGGTGCCAAGCATACCTGAAACCAACAGAAGCGCCAGAGATTTTGATCCCTCTTATCAGTCAATCAATCAGTTATTCAGCTAACTTATAACATCTTTATTTTTGCAAACATTCGATAGAAAAAGTAATCTTATAGAATACTAAGATAGTGTTACGAATTTTTTAGGGATATATTTTTATGATAGAAGCCTTTTAACATTTTATAAGATAGCTGACATTAATTTCTGTAATATTAATTTTGATTACATTGGAGGGTTGTCTATTATAATCATTGTTGTCAGTACTATGATTATGGTTTTTTCATTATACTTGTCAATGTTCACTGGTTTGATTTTATTATGTGCAAACTCGGATACCATAAAAGTGAGTGCATTAAGTAGACTGAGCCATCATTACTTTCTTAAATCCAAAAAACTTTTTCATAATTATCTCCATTTATCAGAAGTAGCAACTTGCAGTTCTTGCCTACTATTTCACAAATTATTGCTGCTGCAAAGTATTTGAATTTGGTATTGGTCGCTATTTTGCAGAATCATAATAATAGCAATTTAAAACAAATATTTGTCTTTTCACTGTTTACCGATCATAACCGATCTTTGTTTTGGCTCATAGAAGAATTTTTGTGGTAAAATTCCCAAGATATCATCGATTAACGCTTGTGTTGAAGGTGGATCATATGCACTAATCTAAGAGATGACAATAGCGGAATATAATTCATTTCTTTTTGATCATGAGTTAAATTATGAAGAATTGATTACTTTTCAATAGTATTTGCCATTTCTTGAATAAATATCATTTACTCGAGAAGCATTTTTTCTCAACTCAGTTCAAATTAACAATAAAGCAAATCTCGCTTGTCTTCTGGAACGACAGTTCAACTGTGATATAGGTGGTGAGCAAAAATACTTTCCATGCTTATGCTGCCTAGTGTAGTCGATAAAAAACTGAAAGGAATCGTGAATTAATTTCCATTAATCACTCCGCAACGCTAACTTTAGCGTCACAAATTGATCCAACTAATAATCATTAAAGAAACAGGCAAGCTTTCTGTGTTTGCCACAATAATGCAGATAACATGTGAATTATCAACTGCTTGATAATACAACATTAGGCGGAAAAAATGGTGATTTTGTTATTTGCATATTTATTTCTATACTCGATAGCAGCAAAATAGGAGTTGATCTTTTCGAAATTACTTCGAGCAATTAAATCTTGCGATAAGCGAATATTGAAGCAGGTCTGTCAATGAGCACTGCAATTTACTTTCAGTAGTGAAATTATTTATTGATTTATTTAATTTTCGGTGTTGTGGAGTTTTT
Organism: Thelazia callipaeda; assembly: GCA_900618365.1. Lineage (NCBI taxonomy): Eukaryota > Metazoa > Nematoda > Chromadorea > Rhabditida > Thelaziidae > Thelazia > Thelazia callipaeda. The sequence goes on along the minus strand of UYYF01004308.1, from coordinate 129,452 downwards.
ATGGATGGATTGGTTTAAGAAGAAAGAAGTGATATTTTCCGAATGAAGAAATAGCTGTACACACATTTTGTGGTTGTCTGAAGTAAAGTGAGTAAGAGTGCAGCATAAGGAGAGGAGAGCAGCCTGTGCAAACTGTGGGTGAAATTTGGATGGAGATGCCCGTCAGAGGTGAAATATTTGGTAATCGTCGGAAATCGCCTTAACTTACATTTAATGCCTATTTACGATGCTGAAGGATTACCAACATTGTGAGCAGAGAGAATAAACATGAAAAGTCAAACTTTTGCATCATGGCAGTACTCAAGCAGTGCGAGCAAAATTTGTCCACACTCCGATAGAATGAGCACTCTGACGCGCTATTTACTTGCCACTACTTTCTTTTTTGCAGGTATTTTTGGAGTAAAATGTTTGCTTAATTAATAATAATGAATAAAGTCTGCAGTTTTATAATGACTCACTGCTCTAATTACTGCAGTGATAGCTAAATTAAGATGAATATAATAATTAAATGTCAGAATGCCAAGGATTGATTTGTTATTCTTGTAATTCGCTGTTTGGTCCATGTGACGGTAACAGTTGTCGAACAGTACCTGGTGGCGTCTGCTTGTTTCGTATGCTATTTTCATCCACTCATTCTTATTTTGATGTTTTTATTGAAAATTCTGTCATATACAGAAGATCGTATTGTATCACAAACTGGGCAATGTATTGAAACGTAATATTTTCTGCTTGCACAGATCCCGGAATAAAAATAAGCTTTCAAATTTGACCTCTGAAAAAATGTTTCGTCTGACTATGATTTATTAACAGCGAGAAAAATATTTATATCAGTTTTAAAATGAATTTTTCAAAACTTATTTCACTTTTAGAACAAATAGTCCGTTTTGATGGTTACATAATGAATACAATACGATCTTGTCTTGATTCAAACCGCATTACTAGTGGACCGCTGTACGTATCACAAACTGGGCAATGTATTGAAACGTAATATTTTCTGATTTTATTCCAGCAAGACACTGCTTACCATATTAAATACTCGAAAATTATTTACCAATGCAGCATTTTATTATAAAATTTAATTATAATGATTATTATATCATTAAAATATTTCATTTTCGGTTGTCTACAATCAAAAAAAATACTAATAAAGTAATAAAAATTTAGTAATAGTTTGCATGTATAATAGCAACAATATATTTTAAATTGTGCTTTCGAAATGATCGAATTCAAAGTAGTATTCAAATGAGTATAGATCAAATAACTCATTTCATGATTTTTACTCGGGACAGAATGCTTTGTATTATATCGCCTAAAAACCTAATTATGATAGTAAAAAAATTATAATAATTGTGCAGTGTCTAAAAAATCACTATCGTAATTTTTTGGAATTCTTTTTGCTCCTTTTTTAATATTAATGATGCAACCATAATAGAAGACCCAGTAATTTCTTACTATGTTAGTACTTATTTTTAAGTTATAATTCAGATGTTATTTGTGTTTGTGCTGAAGCGAAGCAAAAAGTTAAAAAATATCATTATAAAGTAAGAGTTTTTCAATAGAGAGTATTTTAAGCGTTGATGCAAAAGCCGATATCACATACAGAACTTATCTATGTGATCATCAAAATTACTGCAATGCAGAATGCCATCCAAAATTATCAATCAAATCAACTACTTCACTTGCGCGTAATCATAACAAAATCAGATCATAATCATTTTTGTAAAATACAGTATTCTTCTTCAGCTCTAAGCCAATTAAGAATGTTAAAACTCAAATATATTCAAATCACATTTTGTAAAATAAAAATTTGCATATGTAAGATACCAAAATCAATTATTTTGGAGTTCTTGCAGACAATCTTAGATGTTATCAGTGTGATGAATTTGAACTGGATTGTTTTACTCATCAGTGTACCATCGCTAATGGATATTGCTTCTTTCGTAAGCTATTGATTCTCATATATGACTTTTCAGTCAATAATTACTGATAATAATTCTGTAAATTGTCAAACATTGATGTGCAGTAGAATAAATTATAATGTTGGCAATGCATATATCCTTAATAATAACTTCCAAATTTCTAAAAGTAATTTACTCTTAAGGATCAACATCAGTAATAAAGTTCTTCTTATTTTTCATTTGCAATTCTAAATATAATTTTCATTCAAATGCTAAAAAATGAAAATATGATTTGCATAAATTCATAAATATCATTTTAGCATTATAGCTAAGGAACTTTTCAAAACTTTGAAAAGATTAAAATTCAAAAAGACTTCCAGAACTTTTCAATGTCACGATTGATGGTGTAAGAAGCATTCATTACAGTAAGGACTGCATCACCAATCCAATTGCTAGAATACCTAATGGTCAAATTATTACAGAAACAAACAGATGCATTTTCAGGCAATAATTTGTAGGCATGAATACAAGTTTATTTTTTTGTGTGAAACGAAACTTCTGAATTGAAAATCAATTTACAGAGGGAGATTTTTGTTTAACTGAATTGTCATCAGTTCCAGTATAGGATGAATTAGGATGGATTAGATTGAATTTTTATATAAGTTAGTTTTGTAGTTTAAATTATAAAAATGAAATCAGGTTGAAGAAAGTAACTTTTGATGTAGTTCTAAGATCTTTCAAATCTAATTTAAAATATATCTCAGAAGCTATTGCAATTATTTACTGTACTCATTAATTGCAGTAGTGATGTATTTGAGAATCGCTTCTACACACTGATTTGCAATGATACTCATATGTGCAATGCTGAATGTGCCACCGAATCAACTTCATTACCGATACCTGTACTACCACAAATTCCTGAAAGACGACAGTCATCTTCCTCGACGAATTATGATTTGCAAACAATACTTTTCGGTACTGTACTGTCTGCCTTATCAGATTTTTTAAGAGCATAGAAAATTAAAATGGAAAAATAATTTTTCTTCACTGTCACCGAAAGGTGAAGATTATACTTGTGAAAGCACTTATGTACCGTTATGTAGTAAAGTGAGTTGTCGTGATGAATGAATGAATGGATGAATGGATGAATGAATCAATGAATCAATGAATAAATAATGAGTAAATAAATAAATAAAGATTAACAGATGATTGTCGTAAGAGAAAAAATGCATTTATTAAATTATACAGTAAAGTTTTGCAGGAGAAAATTGAAATAATAATAAGTGAAATCGAAATCAGAAATATTTTTACGAATTTTGCATATCTGTAATAAAAACGAACTAATGTAAAACCAAAATAGATAGAAAATCGTGGCTGATTGGCTGAGCAAGCAAAAAAGTGAATGTCTTTATGAAAAATTGACTGATTCAGTTAGTGTGAATAAGTGATATGGAATAAATTATCAAGACCCACTAGTAAGTAATAATGATTTGCAAACAATACTTTTCTGTGCTGTACTGTCTGCCTTTTCAGACTTTTAAGAGCATAGAAAATTAAAATGGAAAAATAATTTTTCCTCCAATGAGCAGTCAAAGTATTTGGGGTTACGGGTCACACTAATATTAGTAAACAGATATGCTATAGTAATCGTTGATAGGTTGGAAATAGTGAAAAATGAAGGTCCTGCATGCTATGGTAGTTTTTAATTGTATTGCACCAACAAGGAGCATTTATAGTTTTTACATCTTTGGTAATACCATCTAACTGAAACGCATGATATGCAAAGACGAATGCAGGGATTTTCGCAAGCCTTTACTAGAATGGAAAGATAATAATTTTTCCTTAATGATGCTAGAATCCACGTTAACATCTTCAATATTTGTTATATATCGGAGATGATATATTTTAGGAACAGCTTGAAAGATACTGTCTTACAACGATTAATAATTTTGTCTTTATGGAATCAGTAGCAACAATAAAAATAAAACTATTAAAATGAATGGATAGTAAACTTTGTGAGCAATGAAATGTCTTCTTGAAATAAGCTTTCCTCTACATTTATCAGCGGAATAATTTCAAGTAGCTGCTATTTGACTTATATCTCACATTTGATACAAAACTAGATCAAAAGCTCCCAACTTGCAAGCCATTGCAAAATGCACAAAATGTCTTCAAGAAGATTACTCTTCTGCTTTTTCTGTGCTGTGAACTAAATTATGTTGGCGTAGCAGCAATTATGGAAGAAGAATAAAATAATTCAACTTCATTAATTCATTTTCCAAGCAATATGATCAATGCCATTCGTGTAATTTAAAAATATTTTAGAACATTTTTGAACATATACACTTGTTTTTGAATTTAAGATCCCATCGTCAAGCGTTGCGGTACATTAAGTATAACAGACTATCGAGTCGTCATAAATCGTTTTGTGTTTATGAGCGTGCATATTGTTAATATGATCCAGTAAATCAGAAGTAGAAAAGGCGTGTGCCCTCTTGTTGACAAACATTTCTAACAGCACAATTAAGTTTCAGGAGATATGCAATTTCAAAACGGAAAGTGCTTGCTAACATGTGACACAAATTTTACTCTCTCTCTCTTGATAACACGCGTAAATTAACTATAGTTCATCAAAAAAGCTAATTTGACGTAATATTTGCAATCAAAATTGTACATTTTTAATAAAATAATTGGGCTACGCCTCTACTTCAGTCTGCTCACTCATTTTTAAAAACTATCCAAACTTAATATTTTCTCGAATAAAAGATTCTTGCATTGCGCACAAGCACAGGTGTGAAAAATAGCGTAGTTTGAAATGACGACGAGCCCAGTAGCAACCAGCATTCAAGAGTTTAAAACATGTTCACGTCGAAACATACTTGTAAGACTAAAGACTAGGCATTTTCATTTGGCGTGGTGATATCTTTTGCGCTAAATTTAGTTGAGTTAAATTAAAATTTTGGCTCTTTTTTGACTGCGCACAAGAAAAACAACGCAAGCGGTTCTAGATGGCCCCAGTCCACAGGTAAGCGCATTAAATTTCAGTATTTGCAAAACATTCGCTGAAAAAATCAACAGTTGGACTGGGATTGATTCAAGTAACATTGAACAGTGGCAGTTATGAAAAACACTGGAAACAGAGTGGTGAGAGAGAAGAATCTTTGCGAACTTCTCTCCGTGACTGTTGACTTGTGAGATGTATTAGTAGTGCTGCTTGCAACGATATACAGTGCTATTGTGTTTAAATATCCAAAAGTACTGCCTTTTTGAGTTTACTTTGCGCACTTTTTAAATTTTCAGATATATCATAAATGATAAGTGAGTGGATGTTCTCACTACTCGATATTAATTTTATTTTCGTTCTGATTTGCCATTTTGAACTGAGCAAAAAGATCCAGATCGTGTGGTCGTGCTCGCAACTGAATATATTGAGCATAAGCACACATGAGGTATCTGAAATATAGAAGTAATGAGCAGGGCTGATAGAGACAGTTTTTGACTCACATCAATCTGAGGGCGAAATATACTAAATATCTGCAAGATCATGGAAATTAACTTACAAACCATAATAATAATAACTTATATACAACAATGACGCATGGAAGCAGATTCCATTTTCGGAAAGTACTACCGATATTTTAATTGTTATTTTTAACCAAACAATCAAGTTTGATTTTTATAGGTTCTATAAGTAATGAAAATCATGAATAGTACAAAAGTGATATTATTATCATTACGTATTATTTTCTGAAGTATATATATTCATCTACTACGAGTGCACTACGTCGTGGGAAAAATGACAAATTTAGTGCTAAATTATTCGGTCAGTACTGTTTACAAAAGAAAAACTGCCTCTGAAGTGGGGAAGGTGGAACATGCCGTGTTTTATATAACGGCCATAAGTTTATTTCGACTTCTCTCTCGTTTTTTAAGCATAGGTGCATTTTATCAGAGTGAGATGGTTAGCTTCCTGATTAGAAGTAGTTTTGGAGCAAAACTTATCTCTTCTCGTAGAAGTCGTGGTCATTGTAATTTAAAACTTAATAATGAAAAGATACAAGAGATAGCGTTTGTAATAATTATTTTGGGAAGATCAAAGTTAATCACAATGATTATGGTCTTTGTGGAAGAGAGGGCAAGAAGGATGCAAAGATGCAGGGAAATTATAAATTCAAAATCTATGTGGTTATTATTCACAATATTGATAACTTTTAGAGCATGTCACTTCAGAAGTTTTTTAAAAGAGCAACTTAAAACTAGGTTGTTTACTGCAGTGTATTTTAAATAAAATTTTTTTGGACAACTCTGAATGAAAAGAACGTTTGAATCTAGAAGATAATGAAGAGCTGAGAAATAATATATAGTATGTTAAAAAATTTATTTTTTTGTATTCTTTAATGCTGAAAAGAAGTTGAAGGTAAGCGGAATTGTCGGGACAGTTTTTCGCTATTGTAAAATTTGACTATGTGATCAAAAATTTGAAAGCAGAATTTGAGATGAATTAAGTTTATATTGTATTAGATAAGAATATTGTTTATACATGAGGGTAACTTTCATTATGAAATGGAACTCATATTAATTTAATAGTAATTCAGGGATACTGTTTTTCGTATTCTTATTCTTGTATTCCATTAAAATTGTTAAAGTGAATTAGTTTTCAAGCATTACAATACTTCTCAAATGAGCGATTATCAGCGCACCTCGTGGAATAGGAAATCTGGAAATTCAGCTTCAGTCGGTGTGCAAGGTTTGTTTGTTGCTCATTAAGTATTATTATGCTATTATTTGACGATAATTTCAGTATTTTTGTTCCTTATTATATTTTACTGCTTTGTGAATTATTAGTTGTGTCTGATTGGGTAAGACAGCATAAATAGTGAAACTATGAAATAACATTTTTTCCCGAGGAAGAAGTTGAAATCTTAACTTATATTTTTTTAAATAACTTTTTCTCGTCCTCTAAATTCATTTTTGCCTAAATTTAGGGAATAAGACCGTAAAGAGCAGACGTATTATGCCTAAAAGAAAAGCAAAACTGTCGTCGTCAGTTTGTGACCAAAATATGTTCGATGTGCATTCTCCTGTGAAGAAGCGTAGACGAATTTCAGAAGTGCTTCAGCAGTCTACAACGGTACCAAATGCAAAATTAAACATGAACCTTGATGAAGTAATTGTTTTTGTTTTTTTCGCATTTAGTTTTTTTGTTTCTGCCTACTTTCAGTATACCTAAGAAGTTTCATTATAAACAGCTTTTGAAGATACTTGTAGTATGGAAAATAATTACACTTAAATTGCAGTTTGGATTTGAAATCGAAAGTGAAGAGGTAGCATTGAGCACCGAAACATCACAGTTGTCATCACTGTGCACCTCAGGTGTATCGTCGCCACTTCCATCAACAGTGATTGCCTTACCGAAAATTTTAGATCGAAAAATTTTGTAGGTTACAAAATTAAAATGTTTCAAAAGATCCTGTTTTCATGGGATTCCAGTTAGCTTGTACATGAAAGTAGCAGTTTTCGACAATCATTCTTTTACTATTTAAAAAACAAGGCTGTATTCAACGTTGTTTTAAAAATCATATAATGTAAAAAGTTAGCTACTTCACTAGAAAAAAGCAAATTATTCAGAGAAAAGCCTGGGACAAAGTCTGGTTTTGGCGAAGAGCGGATCATTATCTCAAATACTGTGAACGATAATCTTAGAAATATTCCACGTGCTAAAGATTTGGTAACTCAAACGAGTAGTTTATCGTGTCGTAGTTTAAGAAAACCTGTGATCAAACTCAGGCACTTTGATGTTCTTTCTGGCATCAAACTAATGAATAAAGAAGTGCTTATTTAATAAGTTTCATTGCAAAAACCCTTATGTCTATAAAATTTTGGAAGACCAGCTACTTTTTTTTCTTGGGTTTCGGATTTACGAATTGTGAATTGTAAAAAGATATATTCTTTATTGACGTTTAATTTTAGCATGCTATTCCTCAACATGATTCTGAAGCTACTGGAAAAAATGGGGGATCCGTTGCGGAACCAAATGAAAGAGAGGTACATTCTGTAGTTAGTTTGGGTCGTGCTGTGAGAAGCATACGAAAAGCTAAAAGGTAACATGGAGAACCTTGCAAGTTTATAAAGAGACGGAAAAAAATATCCTTAAACTTTCAGGCTTATGAAGAAAAACTCAAACCACAGAAAAACACGAGTAAACACAAGTTAGTTTTAGCATTACAGTATTTTAGAAAAGAAGCATACTGTATGAAACAAAAGTTTTGTTATTCTTTATTATTGGGTGAGATAAGTTTAAACTTTCAAATCATATATAAATATGTACTATTTTTAATATGTGAGTTGTATGCATACAGATTGTAGTACAGATAGCTGTGTAAAATTGCTGAATATAATATTCTATTAGAATCTTGTTAATGGAGTGTTTATTTGCAAGATTCTCAGTTAGTTGCACTCATTGTTTACGAAATCTTCCTTTGTGATTACATTCAGTGTTTTAGAAGAGAAGACAGGAAAAAAAGGTTTTGAACGTGATATTGTGTCGGAGTTTTCATCGAGGAAGACCCTTTCAACACAGGTGTGTACTTTTTCTTTCTTTTCTAATGTTTGTTCGGAAATTTTATTTCTTACTTTTTCAGGAATCAACTAATTTGATGTAGTGTCTATGGTTTTTTGTTTTAGTGCTGGATGACTAGTGTTCTCTTAAAATGTTCTATATTTTATTCTGCATAATGTATCTGTCATAGCTCTAGATGTAATTTCTAATATCAGCACAAAAAAATGTTGGAAATTCTGTATATTGCTGTGCTAAGTCTTTTCAGAAAGTTGAAACCGTAGAGGATATTTACCGCCGTTTACAGACCTCTGAGATACCAGAACGATTGCCGTGTCGTGAAGCAGAATTTGAACAGATATGTTCATTTATTAAAGGATGCACTGGTAGTGGTGCTGTCTCGCAAACAATGTATGTAAGTGGTGTTCCGGGTACAGGGAAAACTGCAACTGTATTACAGGTAATTTAGTTTTTCGAGCATAAAAAAAGGTGATAACAGACATGAGCTCGTTACTGTCTGATTTATATGTATATATATATACATCTTATATCTTCGGTATTATTGCTATGAGATTGAATCATATCTCTATTATTTATGAAGTTTTTCGAATGTATTCTCCATAATCCGCTACAGGATTGAAATATGACATATATTTTCAGGCTGTGCGTTACTGTAAGCTTGTAAAAAATATTAAATTTTCTTTTATTACTGTTAATGCAATGGAATTGGATAATCCGAAACAAGTATTTGTACAAATCTATCAAAATTTACTGGATGTAAACAAGAAGATCGCATCAAAGTGAGTGATAGAATTCGTACCATTGTTTTTGAGAGGATCACTGCATGGTGCATAACGACCATCGGTGTTCGTACGAGCTTTATCAAAGCTTCATAATCGTTTTGTTTATCAGTGTTTCTTACTTCATATTACTTTGTCCCCTTCAAATATAAAACCAAACTAGGCTTTTTAGATTTAAGATAAATTGGATTTCTGAATCCGCAAGTTTTTGTATTGAGTTCATATAAGAGATACTTTATATGTACTGTTTCAGTGTAGCGCGAAAGAAGTTAAATGAAATTTTTCAATATCGCGATAGGAAGCGTTTACCAGTTATCATCTTGGTGGATGAGGTTAAAGTTTGTTGAAACTCTTGTGTACATTTTGCAATTTAATCCTTCAGTTTATTATTTCAGTTGGACTTGCTAAAAACCACAAAACAAGAAATTATTTATGACATATTCAATTGGTCAGCAAATGAAGAGTCTGCAGTGAGTGTCATAGCCATTGCAAATACGCTTGATCTTCCAGAAAGACTTCTTTCACGACGCATTTCTAGTCGATTAGTGAGCTTTTATTCTTCCTAAATGTAAAATTCTGATCTATATCTAAATGTTATTTTCCCTAAGAATAAATAAACTGTTTTAGAGTTCACAGGACGTTTTTTCGTTTCAGGGAGCTAATAGACTCTGTTTTCAACCTTATGGTCATGAGGAAGTGGGATACATTATTCGTGATCGTCTCCAAGGTTCATCTGCTGTTGAAGCAGAAGCTGTTGAATTATCAAGTCGAAAAGTAAGAAGTCGTTTTTCAGTTGATAGATGCTTATAAGAGTTTTTTTGTGTGGTAATTATATTTTAGAGGGAAAAGATATACTGGTTCTTATATATATGTCATTTTTATTCCAGTTATTTTTTTTTGTTTTTTAGTTATTTTATATATTATTCCATTGAACAGATAAACTTTAGGTTGCTGCTGTCTCAGGTGACTTACGAAAGGCGTTGGATATCATGAGAAATGCTGCGCAACTCGCTCTTACTGCAAAGCAGAAGCAAATTACGATGAAAAATGTAAGGTTTTTTGTACTTCCAATTATTTATTAAATTATTGTTACTGATACAGTGTCATTCATGATCTGAAGTATTATTTAGGTTCAAGAAGCTATTCGTCTAGCATCTACAAATGTTCGAGTAGACCTTATACGCTCCTTACCATTACATTCTATATTACTTCTTCGTGCTGCCCTAGCTGAACAAATCACCTCAGGTTTTTTATTTATTTTAATATGCATTGTGTGAATAATTTTTGCATAAATATATTTTAACTGTTTTAAATTGCTTCTAAGAGCTATTTCTTTCAAGCAAAAAAAATGACTTGATTTATGGGTTGGAATCAAATTTAGTATTTTCTTTTTTGCGGAAGTTTTCAGGATTGGATGAGTTTGAGTTTCGCATTCTTTTTAAGCAATATCAGTTACAGTGCAGTGTTGAGAATATAATACCAATAAGTACAAGTTCTGCGTATCGAAATGTTATGGAAATGTGCAGGTGATCTCTTAATCACAGATATCAATGTTTTGGTGGTATAAATGTTAAATTTTATCGATATTCTTGATTAAAAAAATTGCTCTTTTTTTTTAGTGAGCGATTGTTAGTGGCAATAGCAGGAACTGGAATAATGTCTCGACGTTTGTGCCTTGGAATGACAACGCATGATGTACAGCTTGCTTTTAAACAAGTAGATAAATTGCCTTTATAAAAATATTTTTCAATCTTTTATTTAATGTGATAAAAATGTGATGAGCAATAACCAAGTTTTGGGAGACAAATTGAGACATTTCACACAGAAATATGAGGATCATATTTAAGATTAAATTTTTTCTTTGGACATTCAAACTTGCTCTCTCATATTTGCTGTTACATCATGTAAGTTATGTCAAAATTTATAAGACGATTTTTGTGTTGCATACTATATCATATCTTGGTAGGCAGCGTTTTGTACATATATCTTTTCAAGTTTGCACTGCATCAGGAAGTAAGCAGTACATTAATAAAAAAACATTCCACATACCTTTTTTGCATAATATGCCTAAAGTAATCCTATTATAGAAGGACTCAACTGGATTCTGCTTTTTTTCTGTTGTTTGTATTATAAAATTTAGTTCGAAAAATAAATTTAGTTCGAAAACTTTATAATACAAACAACAGACCTGGAATTTAGTAGGAATTGTTGAAGAATGCTCTGTGACAGAACTAATTTACATCATTTGGATCATGTTATTAATGAGGCATTTTCGATGAAGTGTGACGTGCTAACTTGAGTAATTAATATGGTGCATGTCAAAAATTTCTTAAAATTATTTTGCAGTCACAGATGACAGAACTTAGCATTATCAAATTTCTGTACCGAGAAGAAAACTGGTGAAACACTGAACAGGAAGGTCATGCATATGTGTGCACTTGTGTCCATTATTATTCAGGTGCAAATATGGTTTAGTGGAGTTGCAGCTGTAGTGGAAAGCTGAGCACCAGTCGGGATGAGGACGTAATTGAAGACAATTATTCCAATCTTTCCTTCCTAAATGCAATAGAAACATGAACACGAATGTCAGCAGAAGTCTGTGCAGCAAAAAATATGAAACCACAAGGAAAGGGATGATTTTATTGCACAAGTACCTTTTAATTTTTTTTGCATAGAAACCCGAAAAAACGTGAGAATTTCAATAAGTGGTGGAGAGGTGAGTTTATTTGGTTACACGGTTGATTAAATTTGGTCTTCGACAGATTACTTATTCCCACACATCGCAAAGTATGAACTTTAAATTTTGAGACTTACTCGAACACTCTGGTACATTTGTCATCATTATTGGATTCGAGTATCATTTTTCTTTCCACGCTCATATAGCATTTAATGCACTGTATGTACTGTAAAAACTTGTTTCCAAAAGTATTAGTCATCAGTTTGTAAAATTTTAGGTGAATCTGGCCATTTGGAGCTGTTCTAGAAGCTTTTACTGCTATTGATTTATTACTTGACTTTTGTTCGTTGTGTGCATGTGCTATGTATGTGTATGAGTGTGTATCTGCTTACATCTATAAGTCTGTATCATTTTGTATATCAGAGTCCTTTTTATTGAGTCATTTGGTGATGGTACTATAAAATGGATCAGTGTTTTGTTCTTAGGTGATGCATCGAGCTGAACGTTGCTAATATATTCCAGTAAAAGATATTTTGGTTACCTTCCAGTTATTTTGGTTAAGATCTACCTTCATCTCTACTACATATATATCACATCTATCATCACTACACTTAGGTTAATCTTGTTTTCTGCATTATTGATTCTGGCATTAGATCGTATTCTGGCACTCGTTACACTCATATCGCGCTCAGTTTTCCTGTTCTGGTTTCCGTTGCTTTGTATTCGTCGCATCCATGAGGGTGATCGAATGAGATGCTTTTGAGCGTTCTTCCTGAGCTCTGTCGACTGGTTAAAGCCTCGAAGTGATCTAATTCAATGATTTGCTTCGCGTAACGTATATGGAAGTTCGTTACAATCCATCTCAAATCAACACATATAACGATAATGCCCATGCAAGTCTTTTTAATACTTCTGAAAGAACGAAGACGAAAAAAAAGGGAGAAGATAGAAAAGAGATATACACATGGCACGGACAGAGAGAAAGAAAGGCTACTGCAAAAAGAGTTGGGAACCAAAAAGAAGAATGCTGTGTGCTCGTACAGTCAGAATATCAAAAGTCCGAGAAGAAAATGGAAGATGAACGGAGAGAAACAGCATCTGGAATCATAGTGGAAAACAGTGGGAAAGCAGATGAGGTTGTAGAAAGCTGCGTGAAAGATGTAAGAGAGCAGTCTGCCAGTTTACCGGAGCCAGGAACCAGCAGGATGATTACGCTCGAAGTACGTATTTGGAGAATGGATAGAGCAGCTAGCGAGGCGAAGCTGAAGGCGGTCTTGTTTCTGAAGGATCCGAGAGAATAATGGCCGTTTTATCATCCCTGTATTGTGAGATGTTGTTCGTGTTCACGAACACACGATTAGCCTTCAAGAACTGAAGAAGGAAGCGAATTCCGCAATCACTGAATTGCAGGTTGTTCCATAGTCGCTGAAGTTGTTTTTAGAGCAGACAGATACCTGACACTTGCTGCATATGCAAGTTTATAAAAGTAAAATAAAAAGTAATGAGTCGGCATTCA
>UYYF01004308.1:96403-115350 GCA_900618365.1 Thelazia callipaeda | reverse complement strand
AAGCGATTCACTGATTGTTTGAGATTTTTTCGAGAAGTAATGAATAAGCATTAATTTTTTATTTATTATGGCAGTAATCTAATTCACTGTAGGAAAGAGTGTGCATTCGGTAATCTGCTGAGTTTACTTGAAAAATATCGTATTAAAAAAAGTGTTTATTCACTGCTTCTCAAAAATTCCCGTTGTCAAATTTTTCTGCGATTTTTTCTGATCCTTCTTTTCTTCCGGCGATCTGTGATCTTTCTTAGACTTGCGGAATTCTTAATCGTGATAAGTATAGTATTTTATAGCTTACTGTTGTTTTCATAGTAAGCTGTAAAAGGACTTATTGCGAATTTATTGTCTCAAATTTGTCAACTCTCGCAGAAGCTATAGATACCAAGACAAATATTATTTGGAATTTCCTCAGCTGGTAACTGATCGTTTCGTATATTTCTGAGGAATCCTTTGAAACTCATTTGTTTTATTGTTTTGTAGAAATTTTTAGAACTGGCCAATATTGTGCAACGATTCGGTAGCCGAGTTCGTGAAGTCTTGGCAACGGCCTCCGAGGCTATCTCAAACGTCGTCACCGATAGTGGTTCCATTACGGTTCACATCTTATTTTCTTTTCTATATTTTCATTGTATAAAAATATAATTATACAGACTTTAATTTTTTTTTTCAGTCTTCTCCGTCTTTGAATCTCATGTAATATGATTCTGAATAAAATTTTAGATTATGGTGAAAAAACTTGTCCATTTATATTCGTGAAATGTATTTTTTGTTCTTTGTTAACTGCTTTTTGCGTCTTTTTAATGAACTTTTTGTTTTGAAAAGCTGCTCTTGCATTTTAATCTTGTTCAGACACCTGTGGAATCAATGTCTCGGTTCATCAAAGATATGAACGATAAAGGTATGTCAGGTTTGGCTTCAGAATATCATAAAATTGATGTAGAAGATGCGCCGACTGGTTCTCATAAGGCGTTTGTAATGAATATGGCTAAAAATCGCTACTCTGGTAATTTTTTGAAGTGTGGTCTATTTTCAATATCAAATTATGAAAAGATCTTACTATTTTCTTATAAAAAGTATCCTCATATTCTCCAAAATGAAATTATCAATGAATTTATTGCTTTTTAATATTCTGTCTTTCAATGGTAAAAAAATTTTTCAAAATTGTAAGTTTGTATGACGTGTTATTTTGTTTATCATTATCATAATACACCCTCGTTTTAATCTATGAAGATCCAAGCACTTATTTTTTGAGGAATTGTACCACTAGTTTTTTGGTTTCAAAAATTTTCGAGATCATTTTTATCATTGTTATGGGATCTGATAATGAAGTTACAGATGTTCTTTGCGTTGATGAAACACGAGTAGTATTAAAAATTGGATCAGCCGCATGCGGTGATTATATCCATGCCAATTATGTGCTATTTCCCGAATTGCAAAACAAATTTATTTGTACTCAGGTATTTATTTTTGATCTCTTTTTAGTACCCACTAATTTGAATCTTAATGAATGACTTTGAAAGTAAATTGCATGTGAAAAGAGTTTTGATATCTGTATAAACATGTAGACTTGGATTTTTGATTTTGCTAGATGAACTGCATATCCGGTTCGCATAATCACTTTTTTTTTTTCCAGGGACCATTATTAACAACTAGAGACGACTTTTGGAGAATGGTATTTCAGGAACGTGCTGAAACTATTCTAATGCTTTGCAGGTTGACTGTTTATTGATGTTCTGCAAAGATTTAAATTACAGATTGGAAGAAAAATTATTGAGTGAAAAATGAAATAGATAATTATTTCATTCATTATTCAACAATTATTCTCTCAAGATTTGTTTTATTAAGTTTTGTTTTTATTAAGCGAATTGCTTGAATTCTATTGTCAGATCCTTCCTTTTAATGATAATTACCATTCTTCTTGATGATTGTAATATTTAATTCCATTTCTTTTAGACCTTCTGAAGACGGTAAACCAAAATGTTCTATTTATTGGCCTGACAATGGCGATAAATTGGAACTCAACACAGTAGATGTTGAAAAAGTTGGTGAAGAAAATTCTGATTTTGAGGTCCTCGTTTTTAAAGTACAGCTCAAAGATGAATTCAAACAATCGTCTTCCATCATCAACAAGGATCCTTTAGTTGTTAAACAGTATCAGTGGAACACGTAAGTTCTCAAGCTCATATGAAATATTGGAATATAAAAATGCTTGTTCATTAAGAACAAAAGAACTTTTGTTTAAGCATTTTAATTTTAGTACATTTTTTTAGTTGGCCTGATCGTGGGATTCCAAGTCATGAAAATGCGATCATTCCTTTAAAATTACTATCTTTGGTAAGGAATACTCGTGCACCATGTGTTGTACATTGTTCTGCTGGAATTGGACGGACTGGCACCGTTGTTGCTATTGAACTTGGCATTAGGCGGTTTCATGAAGGCCGTAAAGTTGATTTAGCAATGGTAAATTTCATTATTTAACACGGATTAAACTTTCAAAAATGTTCCATAAATTTGTTACTATTCAGTGTTCTCTTTATTTAATTGTAGGAATGTTTTCATTTCTGCATATCAGAGAAAAGAAGATGAAAATTTTCAGCTTTTAAGGGATCTCAGGAAGAAACGAGCGCAGTGTATACAAACAGAAATTCAATATTTGTATTTAAGTCGTGTATTAACAGAATATGCTTTGAGTTCTGGTGAACCTTTATCTGATGATATCCGTCGGGTGGCGGAGTCGTTTCTCAAAGAGTATGATTCAAAAATTAAACAATAGTGTTGTTAGTTAATAATTTCAAGATTGACGCTTATTACGGTGAGCAGTGAAAATCATTTTCTTAATAATGGCAGATAGTAAGTCCTTAAAAAGCTGTATATTAATGTGGATTTCCATCAATTAATTAATTAGTGAGAGCGTAGCATTTACACTTTTAGGTTTTATTACATTGTATTGTTTTTATGTCTATCAGTAATCATTTTTGACTGTCTAACCATTGTAAGCTTTAAAATGATATATAATGTTATGAAAATAAACTCATACCATGAATTTAGATTTGTTGCGTTGTTCATCTGATACTAAAAAAATTGAATATTTTTTGGAAAATAAAGATTTCAAAATGTGTAAGTTCTATCATTATAACAGAGTGCATTCATACTCTTTTTATGACTACCAAGGTTTTTCCATCTTCTATATTCCATGATTAATTTGTTTGATTTGGACCAGTTTTCAGTTTTATTTTGTGTAGAATAGATAATAGTGGCGGTGTGGTTGTTATTTAGTCTTATTGTAGGAAAGGTCATAAATGGCACATTATGACAGACGTGAAGATTTTGTGTAAATCCACTCGTCAGAATAAAAATTTGCACTCATCAGATTGGAATAGCACTACATTTAAGAGTAGCATACTTAATTACTCATAATATTCGCTAATGATGGGTTTCAAGGAAGGATTATTACATGAGCATTCGGGTGTAGTAAAAATTTGAGAATAAGCTCTTGAATTCAGAGGAAATGTGATTTGTGAGATTCGTTTTGTCAATTGTGGTAGCAGGTCGACAGCAACCGTTCAATGGATGGAACATTTGTGATCATTATGGAAGTTAAAATGAGCAAATCTGCTGTAAAAGTAACTAATACTCAAAGACATAATAACCATAAAAATTGACAAAACTCTGGATTTACTCACTCGCTTATGTCTTTTTACTATTGATCCCATTCCCATTTTCCTGATCTTCAGTGATATTAAAGGGAAAACAAACTAGTTTATTGAATATGTTTTCAGGACAAAATATTAGTATTAAGGCGGAAAGATTGTAACATGAATATCTGGAGATTGAGACGAGATGAAAACAATTTGGGACCCTTGTCATTATTTCTGGAAATCTATTTCAAATACGCAAGGATTATGTATAGTTCTAATTGTTTTTAATTACTGCAAAGTAATTTCGTACTTCTTTTTAATTAACGAATCCTGTACTTATAATAGGTCAATATCAATTATTTAAAAAATGATCCATCCTGATTACCTTATTTTAAGGATCATTTTTAATTCATTTAGGTTTTCAATACAAAGAGTTCGGAACCAAAATATTTTGCTTAGAACTTGGAATTATTTCGTAAAGTCAATAAAATTTGGTGGAAATTTACATATACATTATTAATTTGAAGGTGTATTAGTCTACGAATAAGATACCAAATAAGTAAGCTCACAGTTCTGGTAAATTGGGTTCATCTGTCCTAACCTTCTTACTCATAATCAGCGAATTTTAGTTATGCGAACCGACAAGTAGTTTATTTTTGTTTATCATAAAGAAGACTTGTTTGTGGTACTTTCATCTTGAAAATTTGGATATGTATTCGATGACGACGAAATTTGAATTGCGGGACTGAAAGTATGTCTTGGCGAAAAAAATATTTGAGGTGGATCGCTTTCAGCACTTTGATCTGATTGACTGCTCACATTAGATACGCTATTGAAAGTTTGCCAACTGTTGCGTAACTGCCGAGTCTATGAAATTAATATTCATAAGTAACTTCTTTCTTACCGAAGAATATGTTATGTAAATAGGTAAATAAATAAATATGTATTTAATAAAAAAAGGGTGATTTGGTATTATCCTTACTAAATAAAGTAAATATTCGGAATTTTGTCGAGCAAATGCAAGTACTAATTGGTTTTAATATATCATTTTCATTTTTTGCTTTGTGCAAAATCAAATTATTTGGTAACCGTTTAGCACTGTGAACTTACTAAAGAATGATTTTTCATTGTAATAAGAATATTTTCACTACTATCTTGGTAACTGGTAACCATCCAGGTATTTTAGATGGCTGTCTTCCGCTTTATTTTCATGCTTTTGCAGAGAATTTCAGTTGCAACAAATCTTTATATCAGATATTACTATGTAATGAAACTAATTGTGATTGTAGAACCTAATTTCTCTGCAGATCAGTATTGAACTGCTTTCATATTCATCAATAAATTGAATGAATCTCCAGTTCTTCACTTCATGCAAATTATTATCAGTTTTCTTTGTGTCTGCTACTAGCTCCTACTTAATATTCCAACTTAGATATAAAAATTCATCATATATCACCAGTATATAGCCAGTCTCACATAATCAAATCAGTGAAGAGCATAAAAAAATATTTTTTGACTGCGAGACTTCATCTTTGGAATAAAAGTCGCGCGTAAAATTCGCCAGAATAGTAAAAAATGATCAGTATCAATCTGTATTTCATCAGTTGGTATCCTCAAAACAAGTCTTCATTAATTTTGACTAACTTGATTGTGACTTTAATTGGATTTCAAAATTGTCCTCAACTTCATTTCTCTACTGAGTTTGTTAGTAAAGTGAGATATCACACTCACCTTCTGATAATAACCATCTCTCACATGCGTAAACATTAATTCAACTAATGTTGCCCAAGCTTCAATTGTATCTGTGGGCTGAAAACAATCTTTAACTTTTTCTCTTTGCTGAAAATTTTTCAGTTCTGTACTTAGTCACTGATTATTTTCAGAAACATTCAATAGTGAATATAACACATCTAAATATATCTAGATAATACTTATGTCTGGACTGGTATTTTAAATTTTACCTGATGAGCAGCACCATCCAGAAAGACGCATTCTGTAGTCAGTGCGTCAGCTAACGCAGCAAAAAAGTCAGCTTTAAAACCCCAGCTACGCTTGTGAGCTTGTTCAGTACCGTATTTATTCGATATCTCTTTGATCTTAAATTGATCTGATTTGCTTGCAACACATAAGCAGTAATTTCATACTATAATTTGACATGCATGAAAAGAGCGATAGAATTTACCTACTGGTAAAATTTCATGGATTTTTTTCCCGGTAATTCCGCTATAAATATAGTGTAAAAATAAATTGCTTCGAATAGTAAACTCTATATGACTTACATGATTAGAAATACTTGCTATATCATTATTATAGCTAATAATAGTTGTATTTTCATGCAGTATTTGTTTTTTAGATTGATTTTTTGGTCAATACTTTTTATAGTATTTAAGTTGACTGTTAAGAAGTCTGAAATTTAAATGCCAAAAATGCCCACGTAATTAAATAGTACCTTTTCAGAGTTTGCAATATTTCTTACAATGTCACTAAGAAATTTTTTCAAGCCTGTAACTAATTCAACTGATTGTTCGTTGCTCAAATTTACATAAAACTGAGCGAAATCATCACGTTTATGCGCCATTCGTTGAATGATTCTGATCGCTATGTCTGATCGTGCATTATCCATACAAAATAAAATAATAGACTGTAAATAAATGTAGATAGCGTTGATCGTAACTTTTTGTGGAATTGAACTGACAGTTTGCATTTGCAGCCAAACAACAACACATTAAAAAACATTTTTGTTGAATATTTCAAGGAAAAATTTTGGGGGAATATTTATGAAAACTGTTGTAAGAACTGCAACCATTTTTTGCAACATATGAATAAATATAAGCAAAGGTTGAATGAAAAATCATTTTTTAAATCACTTTTTCTTTTATTCATTCATATACCCATTAATCTGCTTTTTTATGCAAATAAATTGTTTATGCCTTGCTAAATCCATTTCTTGCAAGAAGTTGTTTCACCTTTATTATGCTCTAAGTTTTAAATTTACTTGTGAGTTGAGTGATAATACTGGAATTTTGCTAGTTGAGATATTTGAAGAACGTTGTGATGACTGAGAGGTGTACCGTCCCATGTTATCGAGATTTCCGGATTGTGGTGATACTTTGCTGACATCAACAGATTGTGTCCTTCGGATCATCTAATCTCAGTTAATTCAATTGGGTTAAATAAAACTCGCGTATTGGGTAGCAATTTTTCAATTCATATAATTTTAAAAACATCAAGTATCAGAAATAAGCTATTATACTGAATTAAGTTGATTTGAGTGCTAAATACTGTATATAATAGATCTCATTTCACCGTTAAATCCAAAAATTTATCTGGTATTCCCTCCTGATTAGGTGAAATCAATTTGATAAAATTTGATAATAGTTTTCACAAATACGGTGCATTATGAGCAATGTCACTTATAATAATGACAGCAACGGTATCTGTAAATCATTACTTCTAATTTTTGGTTGTTTGGCAAGGCGTATTTTTTATCGTTTGCACTTGGTCTAAATGCCAAAAATTGTCAGTGCATTAAATTAATAAAGCTGTCTTTTGGTAACAAAAAACGAGTCAAACGAAAGTTTTTTGAAGGCTGGTAAATTGGCTTCCTTTTACCTTCTTGGTACTTGTATTGCTTGTTCTGTTCGCCTGCTGTGATATGTCTGGCGTGCAAGACCGACTTTTGTTCTGCTAGAAATATTAACAATTACAGTTATTATCGAAATTCTTATTACTCTAACAAATTAGTCAAAACTTATTAGAAAACCACTCAAAGATAAATTTGCGAATGGAAATCAAAAAATTATTTCAAAAGTAAAGCTTCTTTTGGATGCGTGCATTATTCTTTTTCGCCGCCATAATTAGTGTGATCACGACTGGTTACTTTTACTAGTTCAAGTTTTCTACCGTAGATAGTATAACTCACTATTTATATGAATATTACTTCCTGCTTTATTAAGCTGTCAAATTAATAACATTATGTTGATAGCAGGAGCAGTATTCTAGAAATTAGTACCATTTAAGGAGTGCTAGAAGCAGAAGTGATATTAATTAATAGTAGTCATGACAAGCAAAATGACAGTGATAATTTACCTTAACGCTCATTGAGATTACTTTTTGATCACTGCTCGTTTCGAACAGATTTGATGATTGCTTCTCTTGTGATGGATTTTGTGGTGAGGCTGCAGTTCGAAATTTTCTTGAAGAGTTATTTGAGAATTTTAAAGTTTGACTCATCGAGGTGTAACTTGAATCGAATGAATTTGATAACTGCCTCCTGTAATGTCGGTGTTTCAAATCATTATGGAATGGGTCACTTAAAAAGTGAGTAAATGGCGCTCCCTCAGTCATCGATTAGCAATACAATTTTCATGACTTATACGACTGTGAATGACTATTCAACGTGAATATTCATTCATAGAATAATAAAGCTGTTTGTTTAGCTTTCTCACACTGCGCTATGTTAATAGCTGGAAAAAATGTGATTACTTTAACGGATTAAACAAGTAAACTAATGAATTAATACCGGAATGAATCAGTACTAGCCTGTCGACGGGCAGCTGGATTCTGCAAAAAAGTATAATCATATCAATTAGCAAATCTATAAACAGATATTGATGCAATAAAATACGTATGCAATATTGATTTGAGATTATTAATGCAATTTAAAAAAATAAAAGACTTGGAATTGTATGTGAAGCCGAGCATTTTTCCTGTTGCGGTTGCATTAAATGGTGGATTGCTGAGATGTTCCAAATATCTCTCTCATTCCCTGAGGAGATAATACATAAAATGCAGGTGGAACTCACTTGGTACATTGATTTCCTTGCTGCCATATTAGTAATAATTGCTGAATCCGATTTCCATCTTTGTGTAATTTGGTTAATAGATTTTATCAGGGAAGTTAAAGTGAGTAGGGCACACTAATGTAAGAATAGATTAAGGAGTAAAATTAGTTTTTCTGTACTAAGCTAAAATAATAAAGCATAAATGCTTTAACTAGTTGAAAAATTTGAAAATTTTTACTTATTTTTCTTTGCTTTCGTGTCAAACTTTGTTTATATCAAGCAGATCAGTAAGTATGCGAAATTTGATTAATATATTAAATTAGCGGTACAAGTTTCAAAAATATCATAAAAATACAAGTTTTGACACAGGTTTTGGTAACAACCGATATTGTACTATTAACAGTAACTAGTGAATGCTGCATAATTATTTCTAACTCCGAATACAAACCTTCATACTCACACATGAGAAATTCATTATTAATATTCACACTGGAGCTTTTCAAATTACCAAGCGCCGCTTCTGTTGGTGACTACAACTTTAATTTACTATCGAAATTATAAAAAGGAAAGATTAGGTAACCTATTTAATAGTATCTGCCAACTGACTAAAGGAGAAATGCAAAGAGATTTTTACGAAATACAAAGTTTTTACAAGATACGAAAAACGCACATGCATTACAAGTATTGAAAATCGAATCAAGAAAAAATAAAAAGTTTAAGAAGAAAAAATAAGATGCCAATACGTTAGCTCGAACAGAGGAGCGCTTTGCATATCACGAATGAAATCACTTCTCCAACGGCGGAATCACTCTGCTTGAGAAATTGAGACCAAACGTGTCTGCCCTCTCGTCGCTAACAAAATTTTTATTTGCGTCATTATTAATCATATTCGTTTTTTCAGTAACATTATTCCAAGTATCATCTTCGACCTTATTATGAATATTATAGATCTTGATGGTTTCTAAAAATTTTTGCATATGTTTCACTGTCCACAAAACTTTACCCACAAAGTCTGCTACAGACAAAATCTAAATTCATAATTTTACTCTAATAGTTACATTTTTTTAAAATTACTGTTTCAAAAAGCTTTTGATTCCAAATATTGCTCGAAAAATGAAATAGTGTTGCTTACAGAGCAAGGAAAAGCATACTTTTCTGCAAATTGCGACCGTCTTACTTCAGTTTTATTACTTGAACGTAACAATAAGTATGCACTTAAATGACAGAAGTTTTGAGCTCCAAAAAAACCGCCCCATACGACGAAAGAAAATTTTCAAATATTTTATGCAAGCGCTTATAATTTTGGCATTAATGTTATTGTTTACATGCTTAAAACTTACGCTGAATAATTCATTCACATATTCTAAGGAAAGATTTATTACTAGCTGCTATTTGCATTTTGCTTGTTGTTGCAGAGTTTTTGTTTTTTGATTGAATATATTACAGGAAAGTTCAATCTACAATACATTTATAATAGCAACAAAGCTGCAAGATTTTTCTACTTCAAACTTAACTGCATCAAACTTAGTTTTGAGACTAACGATTGACTATTTTGTGTCTTTGTCAGCTGCACTATATCTTATTTTACATCCCAAATTCTCTAATTTTTTATTTTACAGTTTTATGTCCAAAAATATTGCATCGCTACACTGTCGAAAGTGAATATAGTGGTATCGAACGTTTTTGCTGAATGATTTTCAAATATGAATAGATTTGAACTTCAGTGAAACAAATTTATGTCACTATCAAAAATTATCGCATAGTAACTTTTAGTTTTTGAAAATTTCTATTCGTTATACCACATTTATCATCGAAATGCGTGGGATTGCTTTCAGACCATAATTCTTGCAGAGCGCCAGATTTCAATTTACGATCTGAAGCACCACAGAATTTCAAAACCCACAAAATTTTACAGTTTTAACACATGACTGAAGAAATATCTAAGAAAATCATAAAAGTAAAAAGTGGCTTTAAGCGTCAATTGCTTGTAGACCAAAGGAAGAGTTGATACAAGCAAATAAATAAATATATTAATAGCATTTGGAAATATTGTCGAATGCTTACTGCAATGATGAAAAACCATTGTTGTTACCATAAAATGCCATGTAGATCCCAATGATTATACAAAATTATTTAACGAAAGCAAGTATTTCTAGAATGACTGATTCAAAGTAATGTAAAACTGGCCCAAGTACGTCTGCGATGGAAAATAATTCCATATTTACTGAAAGTAATTGACAAAGATTCAGGGAAAATCTTTCTGTGGAAAGAAAATGTAAGTGAAACAAGTGGAGAGAATGAAATATGCTTGGGTAAAGAGATTAGAAATTAGCTACTTCAATTTATTTGCCTGCCAGAATGAAAAGTAAATGCCAGACATTACAAATCTACGTTAAAATTGAATGACGCAACTCACAATGTGATAAGTGTGCTAATTAATAATGTTTTTTTATTTTAACAATGTTTACTGATTTCAAAAATAAAGATCAGTACTTACTCAAACTAATATATTAAATGCTCATTGGAAATAACAAATCAGTATTGCATAAAAAGATTCTGAACATTTTGTAAGCATCAAGTAATCAGCATATCTCTCATACTGATTATTGGCCTGAAGTCACTACCTTTTGGACATGTTTAGGAATCAGATACGTCGTGTCTTTGTAGAACCATTGGTCCTGTTCTTCCCCATCCAAGTGAATCCGCCTAGTTATTTTGTGCAGATCTGGATGTAAGGAGGTACACTTCTTAATGAAGTTGTAAATTTTGATCGGGGCTCGCCGCCTTCTAGTTGGGCAAACAGGAAACTATTGTCCCGAAGATGGGAAAGAATCATGCACTTCAGAGTCTGGAACGAATTCTTCCAGATATTCATCATGCCAATTATCATCGTCTTCTCCCATTTTCGAATTTCGAATCAGAAATCTCTGCTTTCTTCTGTGCCCACCAGTGTGGCTAACAAACTGTTCTTCAACTAGTTTCCTATAAAACAGCCTTCTGAACAGCTCAAATCTGGCGTTTTGCATTTTGAATGCACATCGGGGGAGTTATAACCTTTTATTTTACTGCAGTAAATTCTTACACGCTCAACGTAATTATTCTACTGGTTCCCGATTCCGGTAAGCTGGCAGAGTGCTCTCCTACATCTTTCACAGAGCTTTTCGCAACCCCACATGCTTTGTCAGTTTTCCACTATGGTTCCAGATGCGGTTTTTCTCCGTTCCTTCACCATTTTCTTCTCAGACTTTTGATATTCTGACCACACAGCATTCTTTTTGGTTTCAAATTCATTTTGCAATAGCCTTTTCTTTCTCTCTGTTCGTCCCATGCGTATTAATCTTAATCACTTTATTCCCTTGTTTCGTCTTCGTTGCTTCAGAAGTACTGCAACAACTATGGTTGCATTACTGTTGTTATGATCTGTTACTTTTTTTTGCTTCCTGCGATGTAGAAGGTCCTTCAGAGACTCTTGATCTACTTATATGCTGGTGTGTTCTCTCGTACTGCTGCCGTTTCCATCATTCTGACGTCGTTGGCTGTCGATACCATTAGATTGTTGTCGCAGCTGCTGTTGCACTGGTATTTCCGCCATTCACTTCCACCGTCGCGTTATGACATCGCCACAACAGACAGAAGTAGATCAAAGAAAAGAATAAAAACGAAAGAACAAGAAAATGTTGTGTTTCGTCCAAGAAAGGCACAATCTATCGTTCACAATTACCTCAAACTTGGGCAATAAACCAAAATAAATAAACAAATAAATGTATATATTTATATATATATATGTATATTTTGCTACTCTTTTCAAGAATTACTTTTTCAGCATAAAATGTCAGTTCTTTCATTTATTATTGACAGCTTTATTGACGATTTATTTATTTATTATTTATTTATATTTATGTATATAGTGTCTTTCAAAAACGAAATGACCGCAAATTTTACCGATTGTTGTTGATTTAATTTTGTTCGAAATGTGTTCGTTAAACTGAATCACACAGCAGTACAATAGGGAGAGATTTTCATTGAAAAACTGAAACTTCGACTGAAATTTTTTAAATCATTCTACCATACTTAAATGTTTATTGGTTTCACTACTCCCAAGATCAAAACAGTCAGTTTGCAAATTTTTTCTCGAAAGATGCAAGCAACAGAATAATCATATTTCATATAATTCAAGTGAAGTAAAGTAAAAAATCGATCTGTAGACGAATAATTTCTAAGCTGTAATAAAGGTTTTCCAACAAAGTTAGAGCCAGAAGGAGGGCATAAATCGCAAGTGGAGTAAGAAATTGTGCTTCTCTGAAAACTCATCGTGAAGTGCAACAAAAAGAAATCAGATTTAAGCCAAACAGAAACTTCATGTGCGAACTTCGAAGCTTACTAGCTGAAAAACTTCTGAAGCAAAAGCGTTTACACACTTTTCTTCTTGCTTCTTTGCTACTCATAAAGAGCAATATTCGTCTTCCGAGTACAAAGAGCAGTAAAAAGCACTGTTGCCCAGTATTACTTGCTCATATATTATCTTAAACGGGAGATAGTAATTAGCATGGGATGCTTCAACAAATTGAATTCAAATATTAATAATGAAAAATTTTTCAAACATTCTTTACAATGGTAGTTATCAAAACATTGTTTTCAATTTAATCGCAACTAGAAGGTATACACAAATAATTTGATCTTGATTGGAATGACATTTTTAGAAAGCAGCTAATGATCTGCAGGCTTAACTAAAAATTCTACTCTTTTACTCAATGAATTTGCTTTTTCTTTAAAAATATTAATTTATTTACGGAGAAGACTCCAGATGTGTTTTGCTGACATATTCCACTTGTTTGACATAATCTGTTCCTAAATATTTACTCCAGTTGTTTTGATTTTATAATTCGAGTCAGTTATGGAAATAGTAAATTAAGCTTTTTTCCAGAATATGTCCAAGAATTAAACTGTGATTCTGAGATCACTATGTTTATGCGTTACCTTGAGTGAATAAAATATGCCGTTAATTATGCTGATATTATTATCGATATCTTCGCTAATGAAAGGCAAATCCTCCTCATTCCATGTCATAAAAGTAAACAAATCTAAACTCACTTTCACTTCTGAACTTAATTTTACAGAAGACTTTAGCGAAATTGAACTCTGAATGACATATTCAACTTCCATATTCAGGCAGTTATTAAAAAAGTATCCTTCTCTTACAGTATTAATTAAAAATTTGATCGAATTTTTCACAAAACTTTTGCATGCAAAATGAGTTTTGCACATATTTTTTGGTATTTTTCATTTATCGTTACGATTGACAAATTAGAAGAAAAAGGAGCATGAAAAATGTGCATCCATATCGCACTGAACTCAAATTTCTCAAACTTTACTTCAATTTTTTTCAATTCTTTACCTTGAAGAAATCCACGAAGCACAATTTTCAATTAAGCTGAACGACTAATTAGTAATGAGCCATGTAGTAGAAGCTGACAATAAAGAAAACAGGATATTTAAAGATACAATGTCTCACTTCAAATAAATGGATTTATTTTCGAGATCAGCGAATTCATTACATTGAAATAATATTAAAATTCAAATAAACAACTAATAATGCATAACCTACCCACTTTCCTCAGTTTTACTGCACTGGTCTACGTCATCTGATCGAGTTCGCCGCGGTCATCGAATGAGATGCTCGTGAGCTTGAACACCATCGACTGAATATATGACTCGACGTCATCAGATATACTGATCTCCTTCACGCAGGTTTATGGATTTTGTTACAATCCCATCCAAGTTATCACATGTTTTCGTCCTGCATTTTGACCCAAGCTTATTAGCCAGCAAATCATATTTTCGCTTGCTCTCAATCTCGACTGCAGCTAACCTGTCCAAGCCAATGATGCCAACCTCTATCAGCAGTACTTCAAGTCGCTTCTTATCGTATATCATGATATCCGCTCGATCCGCACTTATCTTCACTTCTTACTGGCATATCGACTCTGATCTCAACGTTTTCATTTGCGGCGACCTCCTCAACAGAATGACTTCGCGTGCGCAGGAATGCTTTCAGATCGTAGCAACATCCAACTGCATGACACGTACCGTCTAACTCTCTACGTACCACTCGAAAGATTCGAAATGCAAGTTACTGACGTAAAATTTTTACCTTTGTTTTTGGAATCTATAGGTAGTTCATTTTTAAAACTACGAGCCTTGACTCTTTCAAGAATGGGAGCATAGATGACCTGCAATACTAATAATCGCAGAATTTGCATTATTCTTCAGTTTTTTTCCGTTAATCGCGCCACAAGAATTCTGCATAATTTAAGGAGCGATACAAGGGCCATCTCTTTCTCGTATCCTCCCGGAACGGTCATAAATGTTTGTAGTAAGAACTTTCAGAAATCGCTTCTATAGAATTTTGAAAAATTTATTATTTTATGAATTTCACTAGCAATTAAAATATTTTCTGATACAAAATAGAATATTCTTATTGAAACTGAAAATTTATCACGAAATCTCGGAAGTATTTGATTTTTTTAAATAGCGATTTACAAAAAGTAAAGTTTATATAATCCATCCAAAAACTTTGTTGATACTTCGAAATGATTGAAAGAATGAAAAATACAAATTGTTTTCCTGTCAAGTGAAATTTATCTGATGAAAAAAAATAGAAATTTATTCCATGCAAAAAAGTGGTAAGAGGCATTTTTATCAGATATGTTATGCGAAAGTGAGATAAGCTCCAAAATATTAATGACTTCATATTTTGCTTTTTTATATTTATGGGTACTAAATTATAACTCTCCTTACTATACATCATTAGAAATTTAGAAATAAAAGTTTGGCAGCAAATCAAGCAAGATAAATTACAAAATAGCAACAAGATTACATATTTTTCTGCGTGTTACCGAATAAAAATTCATATTTAAAAAATTTAAGGTTCTAAGGAATAAAAATATTTAAGAATTATTGGCAAAAGTGCATTTCAGAAATGGGATCTTTTAGAATATCGAAATGATATCACTTTAATTAAACTTTAAAAATAAAACTACTATTTCTGTGAAGAGTTAAAATTACTATTTTGCATAAGCTTTAAAGAGTTAATTTTTTGATGGGACAATTTGGGTTTCTAAACTTATTTTCAATGAGAAGTGTGGTCATTTTGATTGACATAAGATTTAGAAGGTCTCTCCTTTGCTTCTAATATAGAGGTGTCATTTTCTTAGGTTAATCGCGCTGATATATACATATCTTAATAAGTTTTTATTCATTACATCACAAGTTTTAAGACTAAAGAAATATTCGGAAAAATTATTGCTTTTTTCTTGAAAATTTTTTGAAAAATTAAAGCAAATGTTTAGAAAAAACTTTCTAAAGTGCAGCAGTGTCAGTTTTGTAAAGAACATTAATTCACGATTTTTCTTCATACTGACAACACTGAGATCAATTTTTTTCACTGATAATAATAATTGTGAAACTTTCGAAGCACTAATCTGCTAGGAAACTTCTGACATACCTGTGAAGGAGTAATTTTTTATGTTATCGTAGAAGCGATAACATGAAAATGATCAGATCATCATTATTTCAAGAAAATATAAGTGATACTCTACTCATTTCTTCTGTTCTACAAAGTGAGTGCTTAATTTTATTATTCAGATGACATGTTCTGCCATTAAGTCATTTGAGTAATAGATTTTTTTCTTTTTTCAACCTCCCTGTCCTTAAGCTATAAAAATGGCTAAACTGTCTTCTGAGATCAGTGTTTAGGCGTTAAATTGATGCTGTTCTACATTTGTCAAGTCATTTGAGTACTCAGTACATGAAAAAGTGAATCAAAAAGCAAAGACTTTAGACCCAAAACTATTCATTCAATATAAAAATAAGTCAAAAATAAAAGGCACAAATAAATGAATTTTTGTGGCAGATAGAAGTTAGGTGAATAAATAATTGTAAAGTGAGGCAATAAGTGAATAGACGGAATACGCAAATGAACAAATACAACGTGTATAAAAACGAGAAAAAGTAACGGAAATGAATAAAGAAAGTAAGTGAACATCAATCAAAAAGGAAAAGCTAATAAAATCGAAACGAATAAATAAAATTTTACCAATTGCATATAACGCATTTCTCGTTGACAAGTTTTGATCGGCATGCATTTGGTTTTGCATTCTGAAACTTCATATGGAGTTCTAAACTTTTGCAAGAACAATTAAATTTGAGTACCCATTTGCATTATAGTAATTGCAGTACTTCTGCATTTACTCAAAAAATTTCAAGAATTTACATTCTCCGTGGTACACAGACATTGCTGTAATCACTGTCACTAAATCTTAATAATTACAATAAATAAATGTTGTACCAAAGTATATATTTATTTCGTTTATTTAATCTGAATTTCAGACTTTCTCTCCATTTCAGGTTTTCACTAGACAAATAATAATTAATAACTTATCAAAATACCGTAAGATATTTTTAATCAAAAAACTTGACTTTTTTTACATCTTTTTCGATTTTACTTCATTTTTAATATGGACTTTCCAGACACCGAAGAAGCAAAAATTTCTGTAATTTCCGAATTTCCATCAAATGAAAATGAAATAGTCAAAAATATTTGTGTTACAGCTAATTTGATTGAAGTACCAATAAACGCAACTTAGCAAATAAGCAAATTTTCTGATAATTAATAGCCAAATAGTTAAAATATAATCCTTTGAAAACAGTGTAGCAAAATGTCTGATAATCTGTTAAAAACCACAAATTTCAAATTTAATTGAAATGTTTTGAACACAGTCAGTACTCATTTAGAAATTTTCGGTCACTACTAATAATTTCGCGATAGTTAAAATAATTGTCTTGTCAATTTATCATGACACACTAAAGCCATAATAATAATTATAATTATTATTATTATCGTAATTATAATTATCATTAGCAGTAGCACTATTATAGCAAAAATGACTTTTATGATCTACAAAATAAGAATGTCAATACTTATAGTATTTTCCCGTTAATTAATTTGTAATGCATAACTGGTAACTGCAAAGTATGAAACTCAATCAAAGAAAGAATCACTTAATTTTTCACTTAGAAGTTTGCAACTTTCAAAGTATATGCTAGGCATAAAAGCGAACATAAGTTGAGGTATTGTTTGTTCAAAAAATTGAAAGTGAATGGTACTTGCCAAGTTTGCCTTGATCGTCATCAATGGACAAAGGTCTGCGCAAGCTGGAGAGAAGAGATATTTGTGATCCATCCGTGGTAGCACAAGGATGTTGCCATTCGTCAGAAATCTCCTTAGAGTTATGGTCTTCAACATTTATCATGGACAATGTTGATCCATAAAAGTCGTCACAAACAGAATAATTCGCTGATCGCAGAGTTTCGACGCTCGATTTGGAATTTTGCTGAACAAGTTTAGAATTCAAGGATGGAATGGCTGGTAAGCGACGAGGAAACCGATTCATATTGTTTTTCCAAGTAATCCGTGTATGTTCTCCTCCATTTTGTATATTGCCATCCATTTGAAAATTGCCTGAAACCAAATCATTACTTATCAATTTTATGCCCCACCCATTCAGCATGATCTGCAACCAGTAAATATTTTTTGTGAAATCACCACATTCCTTGATGGTGCTCACAAAGTGTAAATTATCACAAGTAATAATTCCTGGAGTGAATGCTTAAAGATAGTTACCGATGCAGTCTATCAATAATTATCGTTAAAAGAAGTTATTTTGTTGCAGAGACAAATATTTCTACAATGTTATTAATAATAGTAAAATGTCAAATTCTGCATAAATTGTCAATGCTTGCATCCCCATTAACATATCTTTTGCTTTCGAATTTTGATAATTTATTTCATCTTTAACAACTTTTTTTGCTTTACAACTATAAATACCAAAGCAATGCAAATGATTCACTCTCCGTTTTTGTTAGCTAGAAAAACCAGTAAAAAGATATGTATGTTTATAAGCCTTTTGCCCTAACTTTCGATTTTCGGAAGAAGATTTTTAGATTTGATAAGGGTTTATTTGTTTAGTTACTACCATTCTTAAGCTGTACAGAATGAGCCGCTAGAAATTTTGTTTCAAAAATATGCTAATAATGTTATCATTACTGCAACAGAATATGAAAAACACTTGCAACTGCTTAGATAATTAAATGAATTTCGAGTTCCTGAAAAAGTTTTGATTTTTTGAGCTGTTGAGTGAAATCAGAACTTTTCAAGCAATGTGAAGTTTTTAATTACTGCAGACATAATAAGTGTTTTTGGTAAAATAATTAAGTGAAATCGAAATACATTCACTGTACTCATCCAGTTTCTCTGTCCATGGAGTTATTGTATTTATCATGTTGAAAAGCATGAAATCATTAGATATATACAGCATAGACACTTCGAAACGTTTAAAAAAAAACAAAAAAACTGAAAATATTTTTGCTGCACAACAGCGCTATTATTGAACAGAAATTTTGCTTTTGGACAGATATATTGCTAAAGCAATTTGTAGATTGAGAAAAAACAGCAAGTATGAAAACGTCA
>UYYF01004308.1:67934-95432 GCA_900618365.1 Thelazia callipaeda | reverse complement strand
TTAACTTTTTTATCTTATTTCTTGAAGTATCATCAATAAAGTAATTCTGGAGAATTTTCGCTAGTACCTAAAAATTTTCGTAAGTTGCTTTCTCACTTCTGACAAACTTCCGTTTCAAAACCAAAATATTCAAAAAATCTATTTCGTAAGGAATTTGAGTAAAGTTCGATTTTTGAGAAGTTCGCTAAGAAGTGAAATGGCTTAAGCGCTTAATGTAGTTAGTAATGTTTTGTTATCGCAGTCTGCATCTATAACATGAAAGCGCCTGTTTATGTATTAATAAAATAATAAAAATACACTAAATTCATTTTATTTTTTCTGATATTAGTATTATTAATGGATAATATTAAGAGCACAATTCCAAAATTTTAAGATAAATTTGGATTTTTATCAATTCAAACTTACTTTCAAACGAACTTCATAGATTAAAATCTATAGAGTTATAAAAAATTCAACTTAAATGACGAATCGTAACTGGTATAATTTCCAAGAAGAACAGTTGTTGTTTTTCGAAACTTGAAAACATTGATCTGCTTTTTAGATGCTTGCGATCTTTCTCATCTTGAACTAAATTAATTTGAGCTAGTTTAGATTGCAAACTTATTACACAGTTTGTTGATCTTAACTACAAATA
Organism: Thelazia callipaeda; assembly: GCA_900618365.1. NCBI lineage: Eukaryota > Metazoa > Nematoda > Chromadorea > Rhabditida > Thelaziidae > Thelazia > Thelazia callipaeda. The sequence continues at coordinate 94,798 of UYYF01004308.1, read as the reverse complement.
ATTGAAATACTAATGTATCACTGAAATTTAGTTTTTACGAAATGAAATAAATGCATAAATTAAATAAGTCTCACTTTATTTTCACTTTATGTATTACCAAGTGGAGTGACATTAACACATCACAAATTTAGGCATCCATGTTATGCATTTCTCAGCAATTACAAGATTTCGCTAAGAGTAATTGAAACATATTATAATTTGTATAATTTTATGGCCAAAAAGCTAAAATGCATGCGTCATTTTTTGCCAAAATATTAAAAAATTGATGCAGTGATAGAATTAAAAAACTTGACTATGTAATGGCAAATCAAAGTGATTGCTTTTGCTTGAAGACATTTCTATTCTTATATTTTTATCATTTTTCAGAATGTCAAAAATCTAGCAGACATTATAGCTAACGTTGGGGAAGAAAAAGTTCACACACTCTTACACTAAGAAGAAAAATCATTTTCGAACAATAGAAAAATAAATCTGAAAAATTTGCTCCAAGTGTTTAAGAAGTAAAAATTTTCTTCAACAAAAAATTACAGCAGAAAGATCACTGTGACAAACGCTTGTCACACTGATTATTGCAAAGAAATAGTAATGAATTAATATGCTGATAACAATTCTTATCTCTGTAAACATCACAAGTTTTAACTTAAAATGGGTAAGTTTGACCGAAAAATCTTGGCGAGCTTTTAATATCAGAAAATATTTGACACTATAACTGGCGTGATAAATGAGTAATTCATCAGTACAGTTACAACTTTTGGTGTTTTTTACGTAATCAGTTTGCTAAAACCAGCATGACACAAATTTCTTCGTCAAAATGACATCATATTATGGGTTTCAGATTAATCTTTCACTGTCATAACGATTATACGTACTATTTATGCAACATTAATATCAAGAAAAGCATTGTTATATGTCGGTGATGAATGTTAATTGATCCGTTTGGTAGTTCTAAACATTTGAAATAATGATGAAGAGCCATTTTTTCCAAATGAAGAAGAACTATGATAATAGCAATTTGTTTCAAAGGAATTTGGGCATTTGCTCGCAATTACAGAATTGTTTTTACAGCTTGAAATTTATTCAGTTTTGTAATCCACAAAGTCACATTTTTTAAATTAAATTAACTGTAAGTTGGAAAAATCTTGCAAGTTGATGTAATTTTTCAGCAAAGTTGAAGCCATATGTTAGTTACTTGACAAGCTGTAAAGTTATGAGTTCATCTATTGCTAAAATTATTAAAAACAATCTTAATGCAATCCTTTGTTTTGGCAAGTCAAGTCCTCTACTAGTCTTCAAATTAAAATCTGCCACAGTACACACAGCAAAATGATCAGCCATTATTTCTAACCACAAGCTTTTCTGAATACTTCTCACCTTGGGTCTTGTGAAAGTTCCTGATTTGTGCTGTAGGCATGAATAATAACTGAAACACTTCAATAAGCAGACAATTACCTGAGTACATTACACTGCTAATTTAGCTACAGAAGGAGAGACAAGATAGAACGAAGTGCAAGAAATGGAAGTAAATGCATGGATATAAATATGATATAAATGTGAGTTTATAGGGCTTTTTCATCAAACTCATTAGTTCATTCTCAACAAGCAAAAATGACATAGCTGCTCGCTCGTGCTGTTTCGCTTTTCAGAATTGAGGGGAGTGAAAGAGTGAGAGAGTGAGAGAGTGAGAGAGTGAGAGAGTGAAAGCGGGAGAGAGGGAGAGATTGGGTGAGTAGTACTTGTTGTTGTTGAGTGTAGTGTCGTGGGCAGGGGGGAGGCAGCGTTTGTGTGTGCGAACGCATACTCTTTCGCATTTGTGGTCATAGCTTATTTTCAAGCTATTTTAATCATTTCAATCCGAAATGGTTGCTAGCTAAATCTTTGAGATTGTATTGCGCTTACTTCACACTTTAAAGCCTTTTTCAGAAAACAACTGCCATATTTCTTTACTGCAATGATAAATTCATTTCAAATGTCATGCTGAAATATGCATATTTTTTCACATTTATGGCTAGCAAAGGCCTGCTTTATTAGCTAAGAATGAGACGGACAAATAGCTGAGTAATTCCAATTCTGAAGCAATGAGTTTTTAGCTAAACACGGCATGGCATGTGCTGATTCGCTTCATCGAACTGCAGAAACAATTCACTGACGGCAAATATCGTGAGTAAATGTAGCAGAATCTGCAAAAAAGAAGATGTTAATTTGATGATATACGTGATTGAAAGGGAATGCTTAGTTGATCAAGTAAACTTATTAGTGCTTTGTATTCTTGATTCAAGCAGCCATCTGCTTAGTGCAATACCAGTATAACTCATTTTTCGATCAAAAATAGGCTTAATGCAATTATTTTGCTGCCTTGCTGCATTTGCTGATATGTGAAAAATAAATCATAGAATTCGGGATTTAATGGATGAAAACTTGTTTTTGATATGCTAACTCAGTCGCTTGGAACTTTTTCCATCCTCCTGCTTTCGAAGGGTTTGCTCACTACTGCAAGGTTTCTGTTTTGTACAAGAAATCATATTTTCCAAGATAGCACTTCTGATGACTACTCTTGAGAGAAGAATAAATTCATCCTCGCGTAGTTTATTCTCATAGCCTGCATGCAGTCGTCACTCAATCTTAACGTATGATTCTAACTAAAGTCGTTCTATATCAATTCAATTTTTACTTCGCTGAATAACTGAAATTTTGCTTCAATCGCTCATTCAGCATGGCAAATATCAAATCGATCTTACTGTGTTGCTTTAAATTGAATTCCACCAATGTGATCTTACTACTATTAACTAATTAATCCCGGCATTTATTTATAATTGTTTTCTATATGACTGATGAATACTTTGTAATCAGCTAGTTTGCTGGTCAAACTTGAAAATTGTTATGCTTGTAGATGGAACCTTTCATATTTCTATTCTTTCTTGATTTGATTAATCAAAATTTATTGTTGCCGCATCGTAATTTGTTAATCAGAGCTAGTTGAACTGTAACGTATGCTTCATTTGCACTTGCATGGATGAAAGATGAACATGTGAGCAGCCAGGTCACATACATTCATCTACACTTATATAAAAAGTTCAGTTCAAGTTCCAGTGTCAACTTGTGTTTACAAAGTATTTGTAGATGTGCAAATTGATTCTCAAATTTGACGCATTTTTGTCCTTCATATGCAAATATCAGTTAATGCTACCACAAAATAAAGACTTCTTTATGCATTCATCCACACTTTGGGTTTCAATTCGTTCAAACTGTGTCAACCATGTTGTATATAAATGGGTTTTAGACTGCATTTTGATTTCCTTCTGAAATAGCATGTGATATTTCAATTTTGCTACTTTGGCATGAAGTTAATGTATGAATGAATGATTAGCTAAGACATTACTCTCTTGTCACTGAAACTGCACTTCTCTGCAGAGCTCACAAATTCCATCAGTACTGACTAGAGTATAAGATAACATGATTCCATAATGTACAACCTCTTCAATTCCAAGCTATAGGTTGGAAATTATTTGTTCTATAATATGGCTGTAATTCATGGGAAAGTGCTGATTAGAATCGTTGAGAACTTTCTCAACAAATAACTTGGATAATTAAAGAGAACAAGACTAGACAATTTAAGTAAATTATATGATGAACACTCCCGATTTATTGAAAAAATAGCTGGTCACAAAATGTTTACCTACTAACAAACAAACATACCCCACCTACAATTATACCCACAAACACCACTTATACAATTAAATGTGCCGTACCTTTTCCAGCCGTGTGAATAGCTATATAATCACTATGTGGCATGTTCCATTACCAGAGTCGATACAAAGTATTCATGAAATGGTAATAAGTCCTCTGAATTTTACTGTAAACACTAATTCTATAGAATCAAACGCTAACCTTCTCATGCAATTCTACAGGATCAAACGTAAACCTTCCTACCAATTGTCCTGCAGATCACTTACCACTTGTCAATTTTATGCAACCCATTGCTGCAACTCTAACTGGAAATTCAAATTAAAACCATAACCCCCACTCCCGATTTTACCAATAAAAAATACAGTAAATTTTGCACAATAGCAATTATTTTCTCTTTCGAACAAGGCATCTGCGCGCTAGAATAACGCTTCGGATTTTTATTCATGCATCACAGTGAGAACAGAAGAAAACACTCCATTCGGTTACCCGCTAGAGAAGTTTTGTAAAGGCTCAAATTATATAAAAGATTCAATAGAACAAAACATATTTTATTAACATACATCACGATATGACTATGAAATCTAATACATATGCTCAGTATTGTTACTTCTTGGAGTTTTAATTTTTTCGAGATTTTTCGTAATCATATCATGTAGAGTAGCAAAATGATTGCGCATTTCAGTTAACACAAGACGAATATTAATGAACTGTTTTTCGTCCATATCCAAAATCGCACGTCGGTAGTCTTCCTAAACAAATGAATATTCCATGAACTTTCTTGAAAAATTTTAAACAAAAGGGATTCGTTAGGTAAGTACGAGCAACCGATGCATAAAAAGTATGCATAAAGAACAAAGATGATTCCATTCTTTACAGTTTCCAAAAACTTACTACATGTGGATATTTGGCTACTTTAGTTACCAAACGAGCACGACTAACAAAGTATCTGGACATTTGATCAAGAAATGATGCTGCTTCACCTTCAACCGTGCGCACCTAAAAAAATGAATTTAAGAGCAGTAAGTATTGCTATAACCCAGACAGAAATTTGTATGCTTGGAACAAAATTAATACTTCATTAACTAACTTAATGACAGAAATGAGTGAATAATTGAGTGAATCCTGAAAGCATTCAAATTTTTATATACCTCACTTAGAGCTTCTTCTTGAATAGAAACACCAAAATTATTGCCATCCTCAATACGTGGAATTAAAAATAAAATCCACATTTTGACCTGAAGCACTTTGACCTTGAATATGGTAAGATTAACAAACTTTACTTAAATGAAATCTGGTGTTCTTCTTTAGCTAAAGAAAAACACCAGATCCTATTCTGAATAAATAAAAGTTGTAATAAATCTAACTTTGTTGACCGCTTCAACTGAATCACGCAGTAGAGGTCTAGCAATATCCGTTAGACTGGCAAGCTGTTCATTGCACTTAACAGTTCCGCTAATAAAATTGTAAACAGATGTACCTGAAACATGGACTGCATTAATGCATACACTTTCCCTCTCACTTTTTTCCTGCTCTTTCAAAAATCATTCAATAATAAATTAATGCAGCAAATCCACAAAACTTAGTAGCACGAACCTTTTATAATTTACGAACACCTTAGAGACAGTATTTTCTTTCACATTATAGAGTTTGCAATAATATATGAAAATAATGATTAATCTTCAAGATTAGATAACAAAATATGAGTGAAATTAGAACCATGAAAAACTTCATTCCTGCTGTTATCAATTTTCCGTTTCTTCTTCAAAACTCCATCATCAGCATCATATTCATTTGAGTTAACTGCATTCTGTAATATATTAATGTTTTATGATAGACGCTGAACTTCAAAATAGTTCTCACGTACAACTCTTGCAGTTAAGATTTCAGCTCCAATAATTATACGATAACGATACCTTATGTTCCATTAATTGTTCTGAGTAAGGTATCCCCAAATTGATGCTTGGTAATATCTCTGGAAGCCGATCATAGGAGAACTGTTCGTTCTAAAAAAAAATTTTCATTAATATACGACGCTATCTTAAAAAATTGACAATTTAATATTTCGTAAAAAATATTGAACATGATCCTTCAATACAATAAAACTTTATTTAAATAGATTAAAGCAACATATATGAAGTGATTTGAGTTTCACAACTCTTTTCAACATAACATTTCGAAAAGCCACTAACCTCAAGCAAACCATTAAATTCCAGAACTTTCTTCGGGAATTCTTCCAAAACAATTTTTTCTGCCTCTTTCATCAACTTTTTCTTGTAAGTGTCAAGCTTGAAATTAATTTTTTACAATGAGAAATATCAAAAGTTTTTTGATAACTACGACACACATATACATTATATAAACTTACACCGCAAATGGCCGCACTTTTGGGATTCTTATCAGGTAACATCTTGCAGCATACGGTCTGGAAGATAATTTTGAGAGAAACTAAGGATTCTCCCCGTAGTTATTATAAAAAATAGAGAGAAGTATATAAATTCTAATATCTGCTTTATAATTTTGTAAAAACTAAATAGAAATGGAATAAATGGCTCGCTGACCAATCAAAAAACACAATATAGAAAAATGCTAAATCAACTCTTTATTAACTTTAAAATGAAAAAAAGAAAAATTAAACACTCAAGATTTTATTAAACACATTGAATTGTTAAAACTGATAAAGGTTAAAATACATTATTTGCTACGTTGAATAAAATACGATTAAATTATATTTTAAAAAATCTCGAACACGGCTTCGATCATGAGCAGTTTGATCATGCAAAAATCACACTTGAAGAGGCAAGGTGATCATGATTTACTTTTGCAACTTTTATAAATTGGTGTAAGATAATTCTGAAAGAATGATTAGCTGCAAGTTACTGAGAAACTTTGAACTGGAAAATATCAACGTTAGTTTCATAACATTTCCTTAAATTCAAATCACATGATCCAATTTCACAACGTCCGACACTTTGAAAATAATTCAATCCACGTCCAATTTTCACCACCCAGCCATTACTGAACCTAAATTAACAAGGATAAGCTGCAAAAGAAGAAATGCGTTTAGCAATATAAGGAGAACTACTCACACCTGATTTCTCTATCATGGAATTTATCGTCATAATTAACCTCCAGTTCGATATCGCGGCATGCTAGACTACTTTTGAGTTCTTTGAACATATCGACAGTCCTGGCATCATGATGAGTTCGCAAATGTATCTTTTTCAGGTTGGGTGCGTGTAACACAAATAACTCACAAAAACGTAAGAAATTCAAAACCTGAAATAAAAACCGAGATTTCACCTCCATTATTTTTAAGGTCGAGTGGAAAATTGCTACCTTCACTTTTTGTACTTGCCTTCAATTGTTTAAGCTCCTTTTTATGCTTTCAAAATGCATACTTGATATGGCAATCGTATGTAAGCATCATGAACATCAATCTGAGATAAAGTGATGTCAGCACACCGCTTAAAAATCCTTTCATATCCAAAACCAATCTGTAACAAAGAGGTCATCCATCCGTATAATAATAAAATATTAAAATAATTGATTAATTCCAGCACCTAATATAACACTGTATTTTTTGAATTTAAGGAATGCGTGATGAAATGAGGCTACGGTCTGTGAGCAAAAAAAATTGCAAAATGAATACAGCAAAATACATATAAATATCAACGTAAAAAAGTAAAGAATAACAAATATGCGGCATTTCTAAGAAAGTTTAAAAAACACCAATAAACTTGCCTTATTTATGAAATTCTGGCAAAAGAAAAGATATTCAGATTTCTGAATTATTCCATATTTCAATCCGGCAGTAATAACACTTTAACTCACTACAAGCTGCGATTATAATAATATTAAAAGGCGCTTTCCTCTAGACAAAATTACTGTATGTTAAATAATACATAAAATAAAGGAACAATTCAAAGTTACACTTAATAGGTGAATTAAAGAATACGTCGTTATGCTTGATATGAATTTGCTGTACCGAAAGTACTTCACGTTTGGTCTGTCCTTTCAATACCTCTGCTCGCATCAAATATTTAGAGATTTTTTCTCGTAGCAACTGCTTATTATTTTCTGTCGAATCATCACCTGAGTAAATTTTGAGATTAATACAAATTTAATATAGAAATTTTTATTTCCAGAAAGGATTTTTCTTATTTTCACAGAAAAATTATACAAAATGGAATTTCCACTTATATATCGATAAGTTTGGAAACAACCGTCAAATTACATCATTGTTTTTCAGATAAAATTTCTAATATGTTCAACGAAACTCTTTGCTTGTTATTTGCGTGGATAAGAAATATCTGTTAAAAAGAATTTTATCGTACCCAGGCGTAAGGAAATATGATCCTTAGTTGATACAGAAGATAGAACTAACATGTTAAAGCTTCCAGCAATAGGGATATGCCTTCAGCGTATTTCTCTATCGCTTCATTCTTCCTGTTATCTCGATCCAATTCAACTGCTTTCTGCAATGTTGGCCTACTTCTGCTGATGAATGTTTGCATCATACTTATCTCATCCTGCGTCCTTCGACTTATCCTTGCAAGATTCTACACCGAACTAACATGCAATTTACTAACGCCTGTAAATAACCGATAAAACACGTTAAATAACTCATGAAAAAGCATACAAGAGCATAATTATAACAGATAACAAAAGAAAGCGGAAGATTTTTCAGCGCGAAAAATTGATACTATTCAATGGAGCGCTAAAAAAATTTATTATAGATATTTTTGATATCAACAATTGATTTCTGCTTCTGTAAAAGACCTATTTTCTGTCGAATAAATCACCTTAGTGAATAAATGTCTAGGAGTAACATTTCTTACATGGTCAAGTCGTGAACACTAAAAATGAATTAGAAAAGAATAGTACGTTGCAAAAGTAACTGTCTATGTACTGAAATTGAAAAACATTTAAAAAATTCAAGTGTATTAAAATTATTGTTAATATCACTATGTAAAGAAGTTCTTACGGACTAGTAACTCTCAAAAATCTTGGATTTCTACACCTTATTAAGCAAGTTCAAAGAGCAATGATGATTATTTTCGTCGCTCATTTTTTTAAAGAACCTAAAGAAATTCACAGATGAAGAAGCACTAGCAAATAACACATTAAAAAGATTGTTATACAGTATTCACAGGATTCTATATTAATGCTGTCAAATTCAAACCAGCCCAGCTGTTGAATCAAACAAATGACCCGTTATAGTCACTTCCAAGCACACACTCAACATTTAAGAAATGTAAAACACTCCCTGGCATAATGCAATCCAACCGCCTTTTCCAGGACAAAGAACTTGTACAGACTCGGTTTACTACAATGATAAGGGAGGTTTTATTTTTTTCACAATTTTATGAAAATTTTTATCTCACTGGCCTTATAAATTATATAATGTTTAAATACAAATTTGATAAAAGCAATTCAGTACTTGTGTCATCAAGTTTGTTGTTATGCTACTAAAGACATATTTTAGACTTAGTGAATTCAGGTGCACCGGTGCAAAATAATGCGACAATATTTAAAATGTCATCTTTTTGTGGCTTAATTTTGGAAATCAAAACTTTCGGTCTTTTCCATGCTTAATTTCATTTAATTGCTGGTTAGTATTTCCACAACAATGGCTGTGTTCTACTTTCTTGCTACTAATAAATTGCTTTTTCCTCTTCATGTTATATGTATCCATACAATATGTAAAATGAATTACCGTCATGGTGATAGGTTTTACCGTTTGGTCTTTTTTTAGAATTAATTGCCAGCACTTGCGCATTTCACGAATAGCATTTATCACTTAGTTTTATTTATAATTTTAGGAATTGTATCAACAAATATATCCACGCGGAAACAATCGTTTAGGAAACGAACTTTGCCATAGCAACGCTTTGACAGCATGCGCTTGAGTTGCAATGAAATAAGTCTAATTATTTTCACTTCACATTTGCCAAATTAGCATTACCCAGCAGTGCGAAGTTCTGTAATGTGGTGCAATACTGCAGGTACTTGAATCAAATGAACGTGTTTAATTATGGTTTATTTTTAACCGTATTCAGTTGGCCATATACGAACTTTCAAACTTCATTAAAAAATGTCATCAGGAGTTACAGGTAATAGTGTTGTCAATAAAATCTACCGTTTTGCATCAAAATTTGCGAAAATAATTTTTGTCAACTACAAACTATTTAGTAAAAATTTGAAATTTATATATCAATTATATTATTTATATTGTTAATTCTTAATTTATTGACTTATCCTTGTTCAAATTTAAACCTTTCTACTGAAATAAGAAAAAAAAAAGAAAATGGTGCATTGAAAAAAACCCTTAAATTTGAATTCGGAATGTTGGTTCTATTGTTTTTCCTTTAAAAGTTTTCTTTTTTCTTTTTAGAATACGCGCATTGGATGTTATAGGTGGGTATCCAAGTTTTTTGATGAATATCTACGCATGTTATAATCACAGTAACAGTGATTGTGCTTTAAACTATTTGAGAAGAGGTATAACTCCGTTTCGAACTCTATCAACTGTTCTCGATCATAGTCCATTGTAAGTTGTTGCTGCTAACATTTAAAACTATAATATCTAAGACCTTCTCCTGTTGCATCTGATTAGGTCATTTTATTCATATTTCCAAATATAAAATCTCAAGTTATTCTAGCATAACAGGAGAATCAGACTTTATTTTCAGGATTGCACAATCTGTAAATTCAACAACTACTTTTTTGGATTGTACAAAAAAGCAAGTTTATTTCAAAAGCTCGGGTATAAATCTACATTAATTTAACATCATATTCTGTAAAAACTGGATGAAACTGCTCACAAACTATAAAGATTTTATATATTATGGTGCTTTGCTTTTTTTTTGTTTTCGAATTAGGACTATTTCTGCAATATTTGTATTCAGCATTAAGCAAATATAACAGGATAAGGTTTTTTCCTAATATAGCTTGTGCACATCAAGATTTCTTTAGCTATTTTTTCCTACACAAAATCATTCATCATTACTTCCAAGTGTTTCTATCACAATCTTGAAAAAAGTGGAGAAATATCGCTGACGCGAATGTGTAAGATAGTCATTTCAGGAATGACCCAAAATGTCAAATGAAGGCGAAGGATGTAATTTTGTTTTGCATTATATAATTTTATCTTTCAAAAATTTTGCAAGATAAAATTGAGTTTTACGAAAATATTGCATCTGATAGCTAAAACAGTCGTTACTTAAAATATCTCTTGTTTGTAATTTTTCTGTTGAATTTTATTCTCTTTTAGTTTATGATAAAGTGTGGTTGGAAAAAAATGAAAGTGTGCAATGTCTTGCATTTACTGATTAAAAATTTGATTATAGAATGAAAAACAGAACTTTGGAGAAATAGCAGTAAGAATTTCAAGAAAATACCCAAATAATTATGTTTATGGTGATGAGATACGTACGAATGGTGAACTTTCGGTCTTGAAACCAGGTATTTTATTGAAATTAATTAGTGACCAGAGTCAGTTTAACAGACATGTTTACTAATCCATAATATCAATTCTACTATGAAGTTTTCGGTGAGTGTTCCACTGTTTTTAAATTATTGGAAAAGGAAATTTTAGTTTTAGATGAGGCGGGGTTTTGCGTTCAATCATATCAACAACATATAATGTTCCAGATTAACTATACTGCTAGCTGTCGATGGCACTTTGATATGTTGGAGGTTTTTTATTTTTCTTAATTGATGATGGTTTGACTCTGGGCCAAAAAACAATTTTAGATCAAACTTCCATCAGTTGGAAGAGTACATTTTTAGGGCTGCAATACCAATAACCTCGTGAAATTTCTTTTTCATCAAATAAACAGCACTGCAGTTTGTGACCGAAGCGGGGCAGAATGTGTTATACCGATCTTGAGGTGAAAATATGGGAATTATGTATTGATTACATTTAAAAATATATTTGTATTCAGCATTGAGCAAATATAAAAGGATTAAGTTGTGCACATCAAGAGTCCTACTTTTTTCACAGAATTGTTCATCATTACTTCCATAAGTGTTTCTGTCACAATCTTGAAAAAGTAGAGAAATATCAGTTGAAGCAAATGGACAAGATAGTCATTTCAGGAATGACCTAAAATGTCGAATGAAGGCGAATGACGTAATTGTGTTTTGCATTATATAACTTTATCTTCTAAAAATTGTATATTATTTTTAATTTGTATCAATCGAATTACATTTTACCGGCAGCTAGGAATCCTGACCATGTGGCACAGAAGTTATTTTGAAGTCAAAATAATCAACTGACTCTCAAGTCTTATGCTACTTACATTGTCAGGGATTTATCATTTTTTATTGATTGTTGGAAACAATTTTTTCTTGTCAGTATATTTTTCAGCTTTCAGAGACAAAGCTACAAAATCAAGTAACCACAAATGTGATTACTACACCACAATGAGAGTTCGCTTAGCTACTCATCAAGGAAGCATCACTGGGTTGCTGATTGAGTATGTTTTCTAAGTTAATATTTAAAAAAAACTGGTTCAGAGAATCCGTTCTGTTATGAAAAAATGGATTTTGTCAATGAATTCTTTTCACTTGAACCACTGCTTGATATTCTTAAAAAGTGTTCCATTGGCTCTATTGTGAAGTTGTACTCTCTATTAATTTTATACGTGTGGTCCATCTACCGCTCCTGTTATTATATTGCATTTCATACTTTTTAAATGTGGATACTACAAACTTTAAGTTTTTAAGAAATCTTTTAAAATACAAAAATTTTAGTAAAAAAACAAGACTGTAAAAAAACTTTGTTACGTATGTTGTTATCACTTTTAGGTTAGCACCATCTTCAAGCACATGTCGCAGTGATTACTGCCTTCTAACAAGTGAGATAACATTCCATGAAGTTACACAGCAGCACATAATTAAAGGAAGAATGTCAAGGTGATTGGTTTATTTGTGATCATTCATTAGCACTTTGAGATCTGAAACAGCTACTTAAATAATGAAAACTGTTAAACTGCTTCAGCTTATCGGCATTATGTTTTTTAAGATATGATAACAGTGAAGGTCGTTTCCGATGTCCATCAGAAGTAACATGTCTCAACGAGCTCTTTTATCTCTTGCATATTTTGGACCCTGGAGCATTTTCAACACAGTTTTTGTCTTTGGTACTCCTTTTCTTGTCATTTCTCATTACATGTGTCTTTGCAAGATGCTGAAGTTTTTAGTATGTTTTCCTTATTTTCTGATTCACAGAAATGTCTTGTATTTGTGTAGAAAGATTACAAACTCATTTCAGGACTGCTCTAAACAGCCTGAAATGATATACACGATGAATTTCATGTATCACTGTGAATAAACGCCATTTTATGTAGTTTTTGTAAATTAAAAATATAAGGAGCAGACATCGATAATGCCTTAAGCAAAAAAGGAAGAAATAGCTTTCAAGATTTTCTATACTCGTAGTTATAACTTTCTTTACATGAAATTCATCGCTTTCAAAAAGTGACTGCAATATCTGCTGCAACACTGAAAGTTAAAACTGACTCAGTGCAAATTAAAACAGCTGTAAATATCAGTATCCTACCTTGCACACTAATTTTGGATCAGTAACTCATGACCACTCGACTGTTCGATGACGCTATCACTTTTTGAGATAGTTACTTTACGATTCACTTGTTTGTAATCCTTTCTCTTCAGCGCTTTGCGACGTTGATCTCTAGCAAACTGTAAAGAAAAGAAAGATCAAATATTTTTGAGCGAAATTAATCTTATATATTTTAGTAGTCGCCAATAATGCCAGTACTGTTTCTTACTTTGTGTTATAATGCTTTGCAAGGATGCTTCACTCTATAATTTGTAAGAGTAAAAATTTGTAACTACTGGTAATTTATGATTCCTGAAGAAGAACGGAGATAAAAGTTATGACTGTTTCTCTTCTAATTTTAAATACGGTTCTCTTAGCAATACCTTTTTTATTTTCTTTATCTGATATGATAACGATAATAAGACTATAAACCCTTTTGATTCCTAAACGTATGTGGCTCCATCTTTGCTGTATTTCTTCAATTGACTGCGTTCTGCAGAAATTTCTTGCCACTTTTGCAATTCTGTTGTCTGTTTCGTCCACAAAAAATTGAACTTTATAATCCGCATTGCTGTTGGTCATGACAAAGGGCTGAAATTTTAGTGGGCAGTACAAAGTGTAAATTTAGTTATATTTACTAGAAAAAGTCCTTAAGGATTACTATCTCAGATCAGGCACGCACTAATGCATATGTAAAGAATATAGTTGAGCTAATCAGACGATGTGAGATGAATAGCAATTGGGTCCAGAGTAGGTCGGGCACGCTTCAGACCACGTGGTTTAGTGAAGTGTATGGGAATTAAATTTTGAATAGCACTCAGTGCTAAAGTATACAGGGTAGGTAGGTGGGACGAGTCAGAATATTGAAATGAGTTACGATTGTGAAAATACGGTTAGACAGAGTGTGAGAAATAGATAATAACTTTTCTGCATACGACGCACGAGGGGCTTGCAAATGGCATAGCATAATGTGTGCTTCAAACTCTTGTCTACCGACTCTATGAGAAAAGAAAGAATGTGAATTTGGAGAGATGCCAGAGAGACAATAAAATAGTTCTTTAAACCAGGACAAATGAACATGGTGGCATGATGTGCGCTATTGAGAGTTGAATTGTTGAGGATAAAGGGGTTGTCAGTGTTGAGAGAATCTGGCTTAAGAATCAGCGGGAGCGGTGTTTCGAAGAAGCGGTACTGATCAGAAAATTGCGTTTTTCTCCTTTCTCTGAACAGAAGTTCGAAGAGGGGGCTTTTTGTTGGAGCTAATGGATTACAACTGCCATCTCTTAATTCGGCAATCAGCGTGATTTTTCGAGAATATTTTGCGTTTATTCACTTCTCTATTCAATTTCTCATTCACTGATTGATCTATTTATGGTTGATTCATTAATGTTTTCATTTGTTTCGGTCGTTGAGGCGTGGACGTTTTGTAAAGAGAGTTTAATTGTATGTAGAACCACTTATACATGTGCGTGATGCTTCATTTCTGGTCAGTAGCATCTGTATGCGACACAGAAACTCTTCCAACGCTTGCACTAATATTACCACTTGTGGCATTTATATAGAGTTTGATCGCAATCGCATGTTCTTAGCAGATGCACGGTTCTTGCGAAATGTTTTGAGTTTATTTATGACCTTTCCATATTTCCGTGCTAGACGCTTCCTGATTGGTAATGCTTCTTATGTGCGTAATGATGCTTTGTGTTTGTATGTTGACGCTTATTTGTACGTGATACCTACTTCAAAAGTAGTTGACAATAATATAAACATATTGTGTTTTATCTTGTCATCATCATCTTAAAAGAGTTCATTTTTTTTGAGATAATAGTGAATAAACAGTGAGACATAAATATGCAAACGCCATTCATTATTTATTATAATAAGCATCGTAAAAGTCATTGACAGTTATTTGCTACACAAGATGCTTGTGGTACTAATGATGCATGTGACTGTGATTGGCTACGTACATACGAAACATACTTACACAACGTAATAAGATCTTAGTGACGATCAATACCTGCAATAACTTTTTTCCACTTCCAAAGTCAAAGTGCACTTTCAAAGATTGACGAACTTTTATTTCTCAGTAGCTTTTACTTTTTGTGTCATTTCGTTCGTATGAATTTGATTTGCATTTCATTTCATCGCATCTGCTCAGTATAGATTACCTCGATAAAAAATTAAAGGTTTTACTTGTCTAGAATATGGATTTCTCTACTTAAAATGTATGCAAGCTAGCATCAGGCCATTAAAGTTATAGGTGCAGAGCGTTAGCACAATGTTGAATCTTCAAAAACGAATCAGTGGTGTAGACGAAGAAAAGGCATATTTAGGTACTCGTATATCTATTAGAGACAAATTACTTTCTCAAGGTTTGTTCTTGATATTTCTCTTTCAATCACTTAAGACATTAGTCGATGTTTTTCAATGAAAGAAAAAATGAAGTTATTTTTATGGTGTATGTTTATTAATGACTCGACGCATGCTTTGATTTTCAAGAATTAAAAGAATTGGAATCAAGTCTGAAAAAGGTGCCTTCGTGTAGACTGCATTTTCCTTCAACATCGGCATTACATCATATGGAACTTACTGTTAGTCCAGTTGAAGGCATTTATCAGGTATTCTTGTTGTAGCCTTCAATAAATAGATTTTAATAGTTTTTAATGATTTCAAACATAATAAAAATGATGTTTGTAGTTTGCAAAAGTATGGATAAACAGTTCTTTAGTAAATGTAAACAGGTATTTGAATTAATGGTAAGATTTGATGTAATTGAACGTGTTTTTCTATATTTGCCTGCCGTTATTTTTAGCCAAGTATCTTGGTGACATAGTGATTCTAGGGTGGTGTATTCAAATTTGTGATCACTGTACCTCCTGAATATAACAATGTTCCACCTGTAGTGAAATGTTTGACTCGTGTTTGGCATCCAAATATTACAGAAGAAGGTGCCATATGTCTGTCTCTTTTACGACAGAATAGTATAGATGGATATGGTATGCTCATTATTGAAGCTGCAGATGAAAACGAAACTGATGAATAATTACTAATTATTTCTTTGTATAGTTGGTAAAATGTGGAGCCAAATTATCCAATACTGTTCTTTCATAACGTTATGAAGTTATAAAATAGCAGCAGATTTTTCTTAAAGTTTATTGCTGGTTATTAATTCTAGGCTGGATGCCAACTCGTCGACTTATCGATGTAGTGTTAGGCTTGGATAGTCTTTTCACTGATTTAATTGATTTCGATGATGCTTTAAATGCTGCGGCTGCACAACAGTGGTCTACCAATAAGGTAGTTTAGTTTTTTGTGTGGGGATAACTTTTTTGAATTTGATGTTGTTGGTTTGTCCTTGCTCTTATAATCATGAACTGCACAGTTTGAAATACACCTTTATTTGGCGATTTATTAAAACAGATAGCATGTAATATACTTTTGTACTTGGTTTCAGTATTATACAATTTTTGCAGTCTTTACTTTCATGTTTTTTGGTTTTTTTTAGAGTCATCTTGATGTCTCAGTTGTGAACTGTATTCATTTTCATAATAACTGAGGTAATGCTACAAGTAGTAGTTATGTGCGTGTCTAAAAATACATGATTACCTGCAACATTAGCTAGTTGGTATTGCAGTAAGCATTGTTGTAACAAAATCATTCCAACTGTTTCTGCGAAACCCAAAAAGCATGGAAACTGAGATTAATGATTTTTTCGCTACTAACGCATTGCTCATTTTTTTCACCTACTTGTACTAAGAATTGCCTTCTACATAATGCTATAATTTGCGTCATTTGTTAGCAGATTTGAAATATTCTCACGAGTTTTTCTAATTAACGATTTTTATTTCTTTTTAAGATCTCTTTATTTAGTTTTTTCTCTCATCTGTAATTCAATAAAAGGTTTAACCATACTATTTTTTTGTGTACTCAATCTATTTCAGGAGGCGTATATCACAAAAGTTCGTGAATATATCATGCGTTTTTGTTCGTAAAATTTCAGAAGAGGAATAAGAAAGTTCCGAACCTTTCTGTACTGAATTTCAATCTTGGAAAGTGATCAAAAGGAAGTCTTTAAATTTCTTTGAACCGGTAATAATTCAATCTTGGATCTTGCATGTTACTTTGGCTTATGAATGATTATCGCTCTTTCTGCGTTTACTTAACATGTTCCAGTTACATATATTTTAAATATTTTTCATATGCTTGAGTAACTTATTGAAAATAATAGTATTAGCCGAAAGCTAAGCGGTGTTGCTTTTCTTCCATAAACTGTTCGATTAAGATTACCAGAGGTGTTTCATGAGTTTTCTGAAAATTGCGTTACTGTGATGTACTTTCTATTTCCTGGATTTTTTTTCACATTCAGTGCTGATTGATATTGACATTTAGAGCACATTTATTTTAGTTATATTCAGAGATCTTCTTTTACAAGATTAGCATATGTTTTATATCTGTTGGTACAACATTATATGTGTTCTGGAAATAATTGTCAGTCTATATGAACCGGTATAATTTTCGCAAAATATGTAATCTCATAATAATTATGTTGCTGCAATGAATTGAGTTCTGCTAAAACTTGGTGGTTGTATGATGAAAGTAAGATAAAATTTATATGGAGTTTATAAGAAACTTCTCATTGTCTGATTCTTCACCATTTTGAAAGGTGTATCCGTGAGAAGTCTGTTTTAGGTGAAGTAGTGTAATCTCACTGATATGAGTAGACACTTATTTTTTTTCCTATTATTCTAGTAGTAGTGTATGGATGAGGATTGTAGGTGAAATTACTTTCACTACTAAATTTAAACTATGATCTACTGTTCTGCATCATTCACTGGTTTACGTTTCGCATCATGAAGCATCTTGCAAGGGTTGCATAATGTAACATTTGGAGGCCATGGTTTCCATATTGATATTTTCGGTCATAATCTGAAGTAGCCAAGTTTAAATCATTCAAATCATCTAGGAAGTACAGTAATTAAATGATTCAAGATTCATTTTTCGAAAGATTTGATTACATGTAATGGTTTATCTAATAATTGCCTCAGTATTGCTTGAATTCTTCACGCGAGGGATTGTTGCGAAATCGGAATGCATGCAGATTACTGGAACATTGGTTTGTCCTAACAGACCCATACTTGCTGGAAATCTGCAGATTGACTTAATTGATGAAGACCGTAAGATTTGAGTTATTACTTTTACCAAAAGTGAATTCACAAGATTCATTCATTTAAGTTGACTGCTAACAAATGTAAGGAGATGCATCCTTTGTGCTGGCTTGGAATAATAGGACCGTCTTTCAGTTCTTGATACTTATGTTTTATTGGTAGGAATTGGTTTTTTGACACGACTTATATCATTAATTTTTTAAATAAGACTTTTGTCACTGGTTCTTGGTGCAGTGCAACTATTAGTATACTTAATCCAGTTTCTAGATGAGTAAATTAACCTCTGCGTCTCAGTTTGGATCAAAAACTGGCTTTGAATTATTTTCATTGAGTTGTACAGAACTCATACAAAACCTTGGTCATAATTATAAATATCATATACTTCATGTTAGCTGACTCTTAAAAATTTTCTACAGCATTACCTTGGGAAGTCGATGATCAAATGGGTCGAACATGGTCTCAGTCGAATGGATCGTTTCTACTTTCTGGATGTGGTGCTGATTTTGGGCCATTTAATTCACCTGATCCATACATCGTTGTTGAACACAAATGCCCCAGTATATTACATTCTAGCATTAAGTATCAAAATAGAACGAAAATGCAGTTTGCATTAACAAAGACTTTTCTACCGAAAGTTTTGAATATTGGTAAAGTTTTTCTGGATGATTCAGACTAAAAAATCTGTTCTTGGCGTAGTCTAGCAGAAATCGCTGAGATTGTAAAATGTAGTTGTAGCAGTGCTTAAATTCAGTTTAAAGAACTTTGAAGTTCTGGTGAGGAATTAAGGTATTTGTTGTGATCCATTTTTGTAATGGTTTATATGGGAGATGAGACTATCAAGTCACAGTGCTGAATGGTTAACTAGAAGTGATGAATGGTAATTAAGCATTAGGGATATTGCCGTAAATATGATAGTAGACAAAAAGGTTCTTTAGATTTTGTTGATGTCTTACAATTTTTAGATGCATATCAACATAAATTTGGATTTATTAGTCAAGGAGAGACCTATTAGATTTCAGTTATTTGTAGTTTGTTATAATTTACTCTGTCTTCTTAGGTACATTGGTAGTTTAGTTTATTTTGTGCCGTTAATGAGTTTTATTGCAATTTTTGTGAACCACATGAAATGTATGCCATGCGAAATAATTGTCATCCTTAGTGAATTTTATAAACTTCTTGTTTTCCCTGTATTAAATCAAAAAGTGCCAAAGTTTGATTGATATTAAACTGTTTAAATATGTTTGTTCACGTAGACACATACGTTTTTTACAAAAAATTAACAGTGCTCCTGGGACATAGCATAACAGTCAGTAAAGTTCAGAGATTTTTTTTCCGCCCAAAAAGTTGATGGAAGCAAAAAAGTCCCTTAACGCGGAGCATTATATTTCAAGGTTTCTTGTCCTGCAAGTTCTTCTACCTTTTTTCAGAAACAAAAAACTGATTAGAAAAGGAATGAGAAAGTCAGCCTCCTTTGCGTCCCTTGAAGTTGATCTCGAGTATTTATAAAGAAATTACGCGCGGTAAGAGTAATTTTCTCAGCAATTATTTTCATTTATGTACAGCACTTCTGTAATATTTGTATTTCTTGTGTCGCTAATATTTTTATACTGAAAAGAAGAAAAAAATCCGAGGAGTATTTAGTTAGCAGCAATAAAAACAGTTCACAAAATATTGTGTACTTTGTTTGCATAAAGTTACCTTCTCTATATTAAGGCAAGTTTCTGCTGGTTATCTATTCCTGCAGGCAGAAGGAACTACCACTGTAGAACTGGTTGAGGTACAAGGAAAAATATTTGCATATATTTGTTTATCTGACGCAGTGAGTACATGCCTCTTCACTTCAACGAGACTGATAAATAAGAGCAACACAAAACTGTCAGCAGTTGTAAATACTGCTTTCGATTCGTGTGTTGCTATCACACACCTTAATATTTATCACAGATATGGAGAATTAGCTACTTGTGCTGGTGACCGCTGCTAAAATACTAATGTTATTAATTACTGTCATGAGCTACTACTGCAATAGTTACTGCTAAGTTATTACTGACATAATTTCCATTACTGAGATTAATTCAGAAATTGGATGTAAATGATAATATCCAAGCAGTTGATAAGTGCCTCGTTACTGTTTTTTTTAGTATTTTTAGTACTGCTCACAAATGGGCAACAATTCTTGAATTCCATTGACTTTATGAATGCGCAATTTGTCAATATCACTGAACGCCTTCAAATTTCCCAAAATGACCAGCATTTCGCACTAAAGGTTATTTAAATTTTACAGCCAGCTCCATACTTAATCAATTTCACGACTATTTTTATAGAATAATTCAGTAATCACTTAATAAATTTTAGCGACAAAAACGTGGTGGTTCAACAGTCATCTATGAAAATGATAAGTGGCCAAGAGGACGAATTCCATACGTAATTTCCTCCTCTTATAGTAAGCATAAGCATTAAATTTCTATACTGGAAAATTATTAGGAATCATGTTAACACCAGAAGTTGGAAAATTTCTCAAACTTCAAGTCATATATTAAGAACAAAAACTTATCATATTCACCCAACAACATCTGACATTATCATGAGAAATTTTTAGGCAAGCAAAGTACACAAATCTAAATTCGAAAAATTATTAAGTACGATTCTTTGAAATTGCTCCTAACTAGTCAAATAATAGCTAATAATAATAGTGTCAGAATAGATGCTAAAGAGTGATTTTTTTTTAAAATAGATCCTTGCAGCTTTTTCTCAACGTGCTATTATTGCCCGTGCAATAACAGCCTACACAACACGCACATGCATACGTTTCACACCAAAGCAGTCATTTGATATGGATTATATTATTATTGCGAAAATTGATGGGTATAAACATATATTTGTTTACATAATCTTATGTAAATCACGTTTACATTTTGAAAGTTTGTGATGAATACCAAATACTAAAAATATGACGATAAATTTTCTAAACCTTGTAATGATAATTATAATGACCTCAATAATAGCTGAAAATTTTTGGATAGTAACAAATCACTCAGAAAATAAAGGTAGAGCATTAACAAATATATATATATAAAAATAAGGCAAAATTTTGGCATCCTTACCCAACAAGTAGCCAACAAAGTCTTTGCAGTATCACTTCCGGAAATGCATCCATATTTTCAAACTATACAAATTAAGGGAACAAATCTTCAGAATTAATTTCAAGTAAAATACAAACAAATACCTAATTCACTGACTAATTATTAGAAACAAAATTTCAATTAAATAAGACTTAAGAAAGACATATAAAAATATATATTATGACCGTAACCTCACTTACATATCCAAACTTCCTTTTCCCTCAAGATCTCCTTCGCAACAACTGGAATGCAGTTTCTAGTTTTACATCAGGTGTTTCGCTGATTTTGCTCACGTTGGAGGTCCACAACAAGTGTCATTAGCAGACGAATGTTTGAGTTACGCCACAGTAATACATGAACTGATGCACGTGATAGGCTTCATTCATGAACATCAACGTGATGACCGTGATTACTTTGTCAACATATTATGGCAAAATGTTGTACCTGGCATGTTCTATTTTCATCTTACGACTATCAACTCTAATTTCTTTACTTAAAGCAGTCTCAAAATGAATTCTGACAATTAACTGCACTATTCTGACAAGTAATTAAGACACAATTTTACAAGCCAGTCCACGTTAGTCACTTACTACCAATACTATGGATATTCGCATGCGAAGCTGCATTTACAGTGCAAAAATATTAAACGCAATTATCAGTTGTGCACCAATAAATACAGGGTCACATAAAATACTCATGGCACAAAGATTCAGCTAAAAAAAAATATAATTCCTAGAGAGTAAAAGGAACAATGTCTGAAATGCATTACGCCATATCACTCTCGTTAGTATTTTAGCTTTTTCAGGTGCTCACGCCGACTTTGAGAAGCTGAATTCAGCAAGATTATCATATTACGGTGAAACTTACGATTACTTCTCCATCATGCACTACGACTCAACAGAAGGTAGTCGGAATGGACAAAATACACTTGAAGCTAAAATTCATGGAATTACACCTCTCATGGGGAAAAGTACTGACCTATCATTAAGTGATATTAAGAGAATTAATCGTGCTTATAACTGCTATAACTTCTTGACATATGTTTAAGTAGGAAGTACTCCATAAGTGAAACAACAACAAATACGTTAATAGATTTAAAAAATTTTATGATAATGCTTAAGTTTTAACTAAATAAATCAACAAATAAATGAATCAATTAATAAATATCAATATATATATATATATTAACCAAAATGGTTCTTGCGAGCTAAAATGAAAATTAATAAAAAGTGATGCGAAGTGTGTCATAAATCGGAGTGTGTCATAAATCAAAATAACTCGACAATATAGATGTCACCACTTTTCCTCTCCGAAATCTAACATGAGAAACAAGTTAAATCTTCGAAATAGGAATATATTCTAGACGACATATTAAATACTTAGTATAAAAGACTATATAACTCAAATCATGGCAAAATCATAAGTAATGTAAATTATGCAGCATTTTCAACACAGAAGGCAATAAAAAGTATACACTTAACTGATCATTCCATCAATGTAATTTTGGAGTTCATTCAGCACCCTAATTCGTAAATCGTTTACAACAGGAAAATCAAATACAAGGAAAAAAATTATCGTAAATAAATACAAAAAAAAACTCTTCGGTTTGACGGTATAAGTCAGATATTTGCAGATTTTGAAAACTGAACACGTTCCACTTTCACTTGATCGTCAATTAAGCGATAAAGATATGTTATTAAAGTCCCCATCTGCACATCTAATAATGCAAACGATGGTATAACTTGTCTGAAAAATTGATTTCATTGCACATCTTGAAAATTCATAATACCTGTTAAATACTATTTTTGTTTGAGTTACTGATATGGCTTACTGATTATTGAGCACTAAAATACATTATATAAAAATAAAAATATTTACTTTTGGATTGCTGAGAAAGCTCCAGTTGCTGAGCCAGGATTAACATAAAATCGGCCTTCATTTTGAAAAGTTTGACATTCATGTGTGTGCCCAGTTATCATAACATCCACATCCAACTGACGAGCTAACATTTCTAGCCTCTTAAACTTTATTTATTTTAGCCGAATAATAGGGGAACTGCTAATTTTTTTGAAATTCTCAATTAAGAAAGTAAAATATGAGGTCAAAAAACTACCTTTCTGTCACCCCACGGCACAACCTGATGACCGTGACATAATCCAATCCTAAAGAGGCCAATGGTGATAACCTTTGTGTCTGGATAATTTGACATAAAATCATCGAAATCTCCTCGAGTCTAAAAAAAATTAATCTAACATAAATTTCTAGCAATGGTCTTTATTTCAAGTATTGCTTTTTTAAACATTTTCTATCCTTTTTAGCGATTCACTGGTACAGAGAACATATAATTTAAAGAGAAAAAAAGCAGGACGAGATTTTACTCAACTTTTTGTTCTATCAAGAGATAAACCAAATCTAAAACATACTGGAAACAAGAACGCCTTTTCATATATCTTAGATGATGAGAATGAGCACAATATGCAAAATATTTGTATGCCAAATTTCAAGTCATTTAATATATCTATCAGGATTGGAACTAACCACATGTACATCAGATGCTAAAGACTTCATATAATCGAACGTCTCACGCGTACATAAATTTCCAGTACATAAAATATGCTGCATTTTATTTGGAACCAATAATTTTCGGAATTTTACTGGTATATTGTGACTACGGTGTGGAATGTGGAAATCGCCAATAACGAGAACCAACTGAAATAATTTATAGAGCAGAAATTATAAATTATTTAAAACATTAACTGTTTATACAACAATTGAATATAATCTTGATAAAGAGTTTGGCTTTTTCAATTTATAAAAAGTTCTAGATATATAAATGTGGAAAAAACAAACCATGACAAAAGTATTGTCAAAAGTTATGATAGATCAAATTAGTTCCAGAATAGCAGCTTTTTATATAAATTCCAAAACAACAGATATAGAAAGGATTGTCAAGTATACCAGGTCCTTCATTCCATTCACAAAAAAGTAAAGGCGAAATAATTAAGAAAGCATTAATTAAAAATCACACAATAACAATAATGACTATTATAGTAGTACTGACAATCACTAAATGATAAAGTAAATATACTAATAACAACTACACATTTAATCTTCTATATAATCTCGAGAAATGGAACTATTTATTGAGAATCATAGTTTAGATTGAAAAACCACTGTATATCAAAGTTTCGTTGCACACATATTTACCACTACTGTAACTCTATTCCTCTGAACAATACTTCATTACTACAATTCTTACACATTTAAAAATTGCAGAATCAGAGCTTTACCATAGCATAGCATATATTAATTAGCAGTCATTATAATGGAAGAGCGAGAAATCCCAAATTCGTGGCAATAAACCAAGTGATAAGACTTTCTCTTGACGCAGAAAGGTTACTCAAATGCTTCACTTGCAAGGTGGAAACTGACTGACCCACTAGCCTTGAAGCACTGAATGTCTTTTGAAACTGAGTTCTGAAAAATCAAAGAAACAGGAAGATAACGCAATACAACACAGAATGCGGTGCGAAACTTTTGAGGAAAGTGTGTGCAAGAAGGCGTGACAAAAAACCCCATCAAGACGATCGAAGTTTTGAGTAAGGACAGAAAGGATGAGTAATTGCAGATAAGATAGGATCTTGACGAGAAATGTCTGAGAATGAAAGGTCAGTCGAGAGTAAATTTAGGTCACAATGTTATTGTGCGCGGGTTTGATGTTGTGTGTTTATGCTGCTGAAGGGCTCAGTAAGCAGAGTTCAAGTTTGAGTAAGGGCAGAAAGGATGAGTAATTGGCGCGTCCTTGAAGGATTTGTACCCTATCAGAATATACTGCAAGTATATGAAGCTCTCACAGCACATGACCCTACGCGTAACTCCCCATTTTTCTGCAATTTCCTTCATAAACTCTCCAATTTTTTTTTGCACACTGTGACAGTTCGTATACTATTAATGTAAAGTACTGTACGTAACGAGACATTAAAGTGACTACGTCATTTCGTTCCATTACTAGTTTCACACTCGCAACAAGAGTAAAGATGCTTTAGCCATTAATTAAATACACTGCTGCGGGGGCTCAGTGAACAATCCTGTGATAGGTATTTACTTATAGTGTGTAAACAGTATTCTTGATCAAGTAGTGTTCTTTTCCCTACACGTGACAGTGACGTAACTAGCGTTAACTCGAACTTTACAGTATCTATATTGCATACCATGCAATACATGCGACTCGCAAAGGCTGCCTTCGTTCCGTTGTTATAGAGAAACATAGGATTGCTCCGAAGTGTGCAACTGAGTCGGTTGCGATACCTCGCAAATGCGATGAAGCATGCTGTTAGAGTGAATTTAACTCTTTTCCTTTGTTCTCTCCCTTCTGAAGCATTCGTCACTCACAAACGGTTTCTATTTCAATCGTAATTACTACACTATCCCCGCGGCATCGCGGTCCCTTAGCCAGAAATGATCGTAGTACGGTTAGAACTGCAAGACATCGAAACGAGTATCGCCTCGTGTCTTCTCGCAGTTACTCTGCGGTTTCTTGCCCAGGCCCTTCAATTTGACAACTAGACAATCGATACTTGACTGAGTATCAACCATCTTCTCCGTCCTAAGCATCAGACAACATAGTTTGTTTTACTATTTTTGTTCAAGTACTTCATATAGCTCAGATAGGTAGCACCGTTACCTTTATGTCCCTGTACTCCTCATGCTGTGCTTGGAATTTCTCTTGGAGCATGTGACAGTCTATCCTAGAACTACCGTTCACTTTCATTGATGAACTAAGGACAAACATATCGCATTATTTGGGGAAGTGCATATTTGTTGCTGAAACTACTATCCTCAGTCTAATTTTCTAACATTTATACTTTTTTTGACTACTGGTTAATTATTTTGCATTATTATGGCTTCCATGTTCTAATGCTAATGGTCTTATTGTGATAATGCGTGTGATTACACCAAAAATACCAAAAAACCACAAGATATGACTTTATGGTGGAAGAGATGAGTCGCAGGAATGACGAGAAAGGCAATGCAAATGATATGGAGAGTAAAGAGATCAGGCAGAAGAACTGTTGTGCACGGGGGGAAACAGACGAAAGAGTGAATGTCGTGTGCGTGAAATAGAGACGTTCTCTGTCCGTGGGGGTCAGTTTCCGGTTCTAAAACATTATTCGCTCGAAATAAGGAGCGGGAAAATCGTTCTGCTTTTTCTAGTTCATGTTTTTGTTGACAAAAAATATTCCATGAGCATTGCCACAGTTCTAGTTTACTGTGTTATGACGTCCACAACGTTGTAGAATAATTATGAACACTATTTCTTATGGTTAATATGAA
>UYYF01004308.1:36787-67340 GCA_900618365.1 Thelazia callipaeda | reverse complement strand
CCATTACTTCTTTTTGCTTCTTGAAAGTCGCCTGTGATGTAAAAGGTTCATCAGAAACGCTTTCTGATCTGATTGGTTGCATGGGTTTTCTATCGTATTACTATCAATATGGCGTTTTTGATTGGTGGTACTACTGTTGTTTTACAACTGATCTCACTGGTACTCGCGCTATTCTGTTTCTATAACAGGTAAAAGAAGAACAAAAATGGGAATAGCAATCGCAAATAGCGAAGAAATAATGAGTGACTTCCAGAGTCAGACAGAATCTTTCGCCTAAAATTGCCTCAAACTGGGCTTGAGTAGTACAACTTTAATATGACATTCATATATATGTGAGAAAAAGGCAAAAATGGGATTGCTTGCAAATCTACTGGTGGCAAAATTGTTTCATTTAAATTCTTTGTTGACAGGTGAACATCTTTGTAATTTGTGATTTGTTGGTGGAGGGATCTCAGTCAGTGATGAGGGCAAACAAATTTTCAGAAACTAATGAGTCGAAGGATAAAATTTTTTGTTTTTTTTTCATTTTGTTACCCGTAGATTTCAAAGCACAATAGCTCGTCTTAAGCTCCTTTTGTCGTTTCAGCTCGTGAGTTTATTTATATTTTTTAGGATTTTTGCCTGAAACCTACTACAATTATTGTATGTGATGGCTCGGACTAAACAAACTGCTCGCAAATCTACTGGAGGTATAATTGTCTTGAATGCGTTTTTAGCAAATAATGTCTTTGCGACTTGTAATTTTCTAATTGAAGGATTTCTTTCAACAATGACAGTAGCAGATTTTTAAAAATTGGTGATTAGAATAGTTATGTTTGCTTATAATCTGGATTATTTTGGATTGATTCAAAAGATAATTTTTGATAGGCAAAGCACCACGTAAACAGCTTGCAACAAAGGCAGCGCGAAAGTCTGCTCCGTCTACTGGAGGAGTGAAAAAACCGCATCGCTATCGTCCAGGAACTGTGGCTCTTCGTGAAATTCGCCGTTATCAAAAATCTACTGAATTGCTGATTCGAAAGTTGCCTTTCCAACGTCTAGTGCGTGAGATCGCACAGGATTTTAAAACGGATTTGCGCTTTCAATCAGCAGCTATTGGCGCACTGCAGGTCATATATATTCATTCAAGT
This sequence comes from Thelazia callipaeda, assembly GCA_900618365.1. Taxonomy (NCBI): domain Eukaryota; kingdom Metazoa; phylum Nematoda; class Chromadorea; order Rhabditida; family Thelaziidae; genus Thelazia; species Thelazia callipaeda. The sequence continues at coordinate 66,210 of UYYF01004308.1, read as the reverse complement.
AGCTTTTGAAAGTTGGGTGAACTGTATTTGGCGTGTCTTTCCAATATCTTACACAGTGGTTAAATGCAAGTAATGAGTATTGAAAATGGATGGAATGAGTAAAATATTGTTAAAGAGTAACGACTGGGCATCAAATACCTTCGCATCCTTCAAAGCTTTTCTCACAGTTTTGCTAGTTTTGATCATTGCCTTGCTAAAATTTTCATATGTCTCCTTTCTTTTTATCGAGAATGTTCAGAAATCACTGGCAAAATAATATGTGGTGATTGTATGCATACTTATTAACCTTATTTCAGGAATTAGATTTGCTAAATCATTTGTAAAAAAACGTTTTTCCAGGAGGCTAGCGAGGCATATTTGGTTGGTCTTTTCGAAGACACCAATCTCTGTGCGATTCATGCTAAACGCGTTACCATAATGCCGAAAGATATCCAGCTTGCTCGTCGTATCCGTGGTGAACGTGCTTAAGAGAAAACGGAAGATCAAGTAATTTATCTGCAGTTTCAAATTTTAACTGGAACTGAATGCTGCCTTTAAAACTTGCTTATTAAAAAATCATAAGTTTTTCTTTCCAGTGAAAATAATGTATATCTGTGGTAGTTCCCCAGTGGTGCTCTGTTTTGATTCAGTTATGATTTGTACTTGTATGAAAAAGCTAATTCGTATATGAGATCAAATTTTTTCATGATTTTATTTCATCTTGCGATCTCATCATTGATATGGCTGATTCTTGAAAAAGTGGTGTGTCATGTTTTGTTTGAGGAGGTTTGAGAAAAGGTGTTGAATATTTTATTTGGGTCTCATGAAAAACTGTTTCCAAACGTAAACAGCTTTGTCTTAGTCCATGAATCTGCTATGTTCGGGAAGTTTTTAATTTCATTACTATGTTCGTAATTCGATAAAAGATGTAAGTATAACTATTTTAACACTCAGGTGATCCCATCTTTTCTATCAAAATAAATCTTTATTTTGACTTTTTTGTTAACGTAAATTTTGCTAGAAACGATGATTGGCTGCTCCACTACCAGTTATCATATGAGCCATACGAAGTATTCTGCAGAAAAATAGTAAGGTGAATCTTATGTGAGCAACGAATATTGCAGTATTTGTTTTAAAAATTGATTAGATTTAATGTTTTTGAGAGTGGTGCGTGTTCAGTGATAGGTTAGGTTTTTGCCAGATGAAAGGGCTTAGGACTTGGAGCAGTCTAGGAAATTTTCAACTTGCTAGATTGTTAATGTCCACATGCGTATCATCTACCTTCAGGCAGTGTCGTGTACTAGCTTTTAATTGCGAGGGTAGGTTTGTCATTGTGACTTAATCACCTCCCTGAGTCATAAAAAAGTTGTCTTGATGAAATATAAATCGCAGGAACTAAAGTAGTAAATGTTTCAATTGATTGCATAAGTCTCAATATATTTAAGAAGCTTCAAATGAGCAAGGCTTCGGGGAACTTATTGCATGAAATATTGAACAAGGCTCAGAATTTAAATTGGATCTGAGTTAAAAAGTAAAAATCCTTCTAATAACTGTGACATATTTTTAAGACACCAGTTTGATCGGTAAAACCAAACACAAGAAGAACTTGGAACCTTAGCTAAGTGCATGTTCAACTTGTTTTCTAGCAATAATTTATTGGCATTTTTTTTCGGAGAAAGTCACTGAAAAAGATCTCAAGCACTTGAAAGAAAGTCATATTTGAGCCAACGAAGTTTATGATTGAAAAAAGTAACTGCGTCCGTTGGTGAAAATAAGTAGTTACCATCATAGGAATTTGCGCTGACTTGAATTATTCAAGTTGGAATGCATTGAGATTCCGAGTTTAAAATACAAAACTCTTAATCACTGAAAGAAACATTTCTACTGTTAGAGAAGTTTCGAGATGCGAAAGGATTTATTGGAAATATCTATTTAAAGATACCATTATCTTGAATCTAGACTGTTATTAATTACTGATATCTAAAATTGAACTTCTGGCTTATATAAGTGCTTTTTTATGTAGTTGGAATCGCACTATCAACTGCTTTTATCTTACAATGTAATAAGAAAAAATCTTGATTTGAATACCTTTGACTTATGATTATTCATAGTTTCACTTGCTAGATCGAAAAGAATAGGAAAGATAACATCTTACAATTTTTTTTCGTAATACATTCTAGAATAATGTTATATTGCCATTTGCATTACTCAGCCACCGCAAATCGCTTGGCGTCATGGGACATAATAACAGTGCCCAGACATTTCAACATCAAAATAAATGATCAGAATCAGAATATTGAATTATTCTAGATATTTCCAAATGAGTATAATCAGAAAATGATCAATGTTATTAGAACGTCTCGGATTCTTCATTATAATTGCTTTGATTCACTTCAAGTGCGCAAATCAAAATCGTAAGCATACGGAATGATGGTCCTGCTCTGCATCATTTGCTTGAGTAGTTATTGTCTCAATACTATTTGTGCCATGAATTGAACTTCAAACCAAAATTTCTTCTTTTATTGAAGAATTATTACTTCTAAATAGCAATGATACGATTCAACAAAGTACTTGCACGCTGGATCGCTATGGAATTTAACTGTCCTTCTAATCGATTGCTTCAAATGATATGATGAGTTAATTTTAAGGATCGAAAAATCTTCGTTACAGAACTTTCTTTCATTCATACTTCTCGTAAACAATTAAATTAGTTCTGAAAAGATGAAACGCACACATTGCTATAACCATTTATTACCATTATAATGACAAAGTTGTCATTGCTGGAATGGTTCTCATCAACTCAGCTCTGTCTTTTCAGAAGACACGTTTACGTTTATACCAGTAACATTCTGTAAGGAAATTGATTTTATTTCTTATTCTTAAATGCCTCCTTGAATTTTATGTACAGCAGCGACAATTGCATTTACCCTTGGCAGTGTGCTATTTAATGTGATAATATTTCTACAATATCAGGACTGAAATAATTTTTAATTAAAACTAGCATATGAAACTCAATTTCTAAATCAATTTCGAAAACTATCAGTGTTATATTACACATAATGAAAAAAGGGATATCTCAAAAAATGAGTACGGCTTAAATTTGAGAGCCAACAATTAAATTATTCTGAAATGATCTTTTGAGATATATATAGATGAAGTATACTTTTAACTACATGAGTTTCATTTATGTTGCGTAATTTTTTACTTACAACTCCTGTATCTTTAAGTTTTATGTTAGCAGTTGAAGAATGTCAGATATTAGTCACTTATGTTAATTTAAAAAAAAGTACTGATCTTAGTATTTATCAAATTTTTGAAATTTGTCCAGTTCTCAATTTTTAATTTTTTATAAAAATTTTAAAAATTCACGAAATCAGAGCTAACTTAATGTATTCAGAATTCATTTTGTTTCAAGTATTTTTAGTGGCGGAGATTTCCACAATTTTGACTAAATATTTCATGTTTGACATTGTCTGTCATGTGTGACTACTTTCAAAAATAGTGACTGAAATTGAAAGGAAGCATTTTTTTGTCGGATTAGTGCATAGTTGTGAATAAAGCTTGCATAAATTGTAGTTAGCAAAAACAGAAAAGCTTTGAGAAAAACTAGGAGTAAAAGTATAGTCTTTGGTAAAGTTGGTATTCGCTGGAACCTCTGCCCCTCTACCAAATTTAAACCACTTATGATTAACGTCTGTCTGACCGTGAACTATTACAGTTTGCAGAATGTGAAGCAAATGAATAGCAGTTGGAATTCTTCTTTTTATATGTTTGAGATCAAGAAGTAGAGGAGCAGAAGTGCTAAAAAACAAATTAGAAACATACTAAACTCCTTAAACTGAGTGTGTGAATGAATATATGTGTAACTATTATTCGATACTTCTTATAAAATTTTCCTGTATTGTGCGAAAAAATTAGTCGATCTGAGTTTTTTTCCCTTTTTTAAGATCTGATCACTAATATATTATGGAAATTTATGAGCGAAAATTATAACGCAGAAAAGGGGTAATGATAAGCGGTTGGTAATTGGTGATTTCTTGATTTTAGCAATCAGTTCTTAATTTTAGAAAACGTTGGGGTATGGGATTGATACTAGAGGTCGTAGTTTTCGAATTCTAGAAGAGCTTTGCAGACAAATTTGCATATTGTTTGTTTTTCCTGAGCAAAAGTTTTCGAAATGTGATCAAAAGGGTCTATTGTGTTTGAAATGTTTTTGAGTCCACGAACATTTATTTCAATGGTTGCAATTATTTATGAAACGATCAGATTATTCCCAAGCAAATTTGCTACGAAATCGTTTCTCAATTGGTGTTTGGGATGAGTTTTTCATTGCATTTTTATTGCAACAAATGTGGCTGTATAGCAGCGCAACTTGAAATGAGTTTCTAATGATAATACTTGCTAAAATTGTCTAGTGTACGAGAAGTGAGGTGCGTAGTCAGTCTGTGTGATGAGAGGCATTGGTTGTAGATGGGTTAGTTTCGTTATTGATTAAATTCAGTATAATTCGAGTAATGATTATTGTTTCTGCTTGACTGTTTTAAATAAATTATCAGACTCAGAGCTGAAAGAATCATTTGTTAATTAGCAACATTTTTAATGACAAATTTAAAAAAATTGTAATTCAATCTTTGTGGGATGTGGTGTTGCATTTCTGTTCATACTGCTTGATATATTATTTCTTGATTTAAAGTTTAGTTGGTACTTTTTCATGGTAGTAAATAAGCATTTATTTAAGTTCTGACTTTTTCAGCTCAATAATGTGGCTAGTTATTGTTTGCACCAGACTTTATTGGACTAGTTAAACTTGCTGTAATCTATGCATCCTACTGCTGAAAATCTTTGGAGATTGCAATGGCTCGTAAAGCAAAGTGTTTGGAAGAGTGTGCCTTATAATTTTCTTAGTAGCATACTTTTAACGGGTAGTTTGATTGGAGCTATCATCTATATCTTTAGAACTACTAATCGTTCAGTTCGCCAACCATGTCCATCTCTCACAAGTAAGTTTTGTCTTTATAAAATGATATATTTATGTTTTTAAATGGATGCATTGTGTCTATTATAATCCGAATTAATATTGAACATAAGTTACTTTTTTCTGTCTTATTTTAATTTTGAAATCGTTTCTGAATCTATTTCAGATAGCGGTGATGTTCCCGCGATGCTCAATCTAGGCAACACATGTTATGTCAACTCATTATTGCAAGCGTTGGCTAGGTTAGCCCAGCTTTAAATCCTGATAACATAGTATCAAAAAAAATATATGAAATGACTTAGTAATTTTAAATTTTATATCTTAAAAGATATATGAAATATATCTTTTTTTAGATCGCATCCTTATATATTTCTTGCAGGTGCTGTTTAAAGTCGGTTTTAAAAAATTGATTGCAAGTGAGGTTTGTAAAAATATACGTCCAACTGGAGTTTTAAACTTAAGTCTTGTAGTTCAGTGATTTGTATAAACTAAGTCAGACAAGCCACTTTGTTTCTTTTCAAGCTTATTTTAAAGCAACGTTGAATTTTAATTGATTGCAGCTCAAGAAGTTTTTCAAGGTGGATTCAGGCTATTGATCTTAAACTTGTTCCTGATGGCCAACATTTGGTGTTTCTTGATTCATTGAAACGAATTATTCATGGTTTATTTTGTCATATTTTCTGACTGCACTACTTTTAAGCATGGAAGATCTTAGGTACTTCATGTTCTGTTTCAATCAAAATTAAAATGGGGTTACAACTTGAATATTATTAAAATTGCTTTAGTAGTAGCTTGTAATCTTCAGTTTACAACCTTAAAATTTGATTGACTCTTCAATTGCAGACTTGAATGATGTGACGATAAAAACATGTTCAGCCTCAAATTTAATTGATGCTTTGTTAGCACACAGATGGTCAATACCACCGAATACAGAACAAGTTCATAATATTTTTATAGTTTCCGTTAATACATTTGTCTTAATCCAATTATCAGGATTTTTATGAAGATTAATTCTGTATCCATCATATTATTGAGATGGAAAGGAATCTTGTCTTGCAGGATTTATTTGAATTATTTAATGTTTTCGTCACAACATGGGATGAAGAATTAGCTGTATTGCGTCATGGTGAATCATCGCCCCACAAGATCGTCGAAATAGTAAGTTTGTTTCCTGATTATAATTCTAATTCCAGTCTTAAACATGACCTCCTACCTACTATATGCATTGTCCATTACCAATAATTGTAATACTTGTAAACATCAGTCAATTGACGGCAAATTGAAAAGTAATTTAGCGCAGTAGAGGTACAGAGAAAATAAGCTTGTACTTTGATAACCAAAAACAATTGTAGAAGACAGTCATGGATTCTTTAATTAATAAAACCACAATGACTCGAGATACTGGCAGTTACATGTTTATAGAAAGTAGTAATCAAGATGTTTCTGATAAAGTGCTTAATGATTTTATTGAAATAAAAACGCAGTCGTTCTCGTCTTCATTGGTATTTGACCATGTGAGAGTTTGTTTGAATACTATTTTATTTAATGCACTAAAAATTAAATTTTGTATGTTGCATTAAAAGGGTCGGTTGTCTGAAATGATTTAAGAGACATAGGATCAATTTATTTGCCTATAAATTAGAAAAATCAAGATTCCTTGGTGACTGTTATCAGATTTTTCAATTAAAATGATTTTAATTTGATTTTACTTTTTGAAATTTAGATTCAGAATGTTGCGGCGAATGAAAACTTGTTAAAACCACCTTGTTTGGGACTATTGGCGGTCCAATTAAGTTGTTGCAGAGAAGATTGCGATTATACTGTAAGTTATAATGCTTTTCATTTCAAGACTTGTTTTCATTTATCATATTGTTGTAAGCGGTTGTGTGCTCTAATTTATTTTTTAGAAAATTCGTGAAGAGAAGTTTTGTGTACTGTCACTTTCTTTTCCAAAATCGTCTAGTTCTGTAAGTTTTCAGCTCATATCTCGCAAACAAATAAGAAATCTTTAATGACAATTAATGGGGAAAATAATGTAAAATGTTTTTTCTTTCACAATAGATCATAAAAATTGAATTTTAAAGGTTACAAAATAACGTACAATTTATAAACTTTAACTCTGCTGCAATTTTTACTTTTTTGCAATTTAAGCTGACTTTTTACTGTTGAAAATCTTAAATTACGCAAGTTGTTTGTATTGTTTATAGAATAATTACAGTACTCAGAAAAGGACACTTTTTTGTGGAACTGTACTCTTAAATAATGAGGAACGTTTTTTTTTAGTTATTGTCATTTTCGAGGTTGTTACAAGGGTATTTTACTCCTGAATACATTCAAGGTGCTTCATGTGACCGATGTTTGCAGCAGCAAAAAGATCCGTGTAGTGGACTAATAAAAAAGCAAGGGTTTTGCGAGGTAATTCATTCATGTTGAATTCTTAATAATAGTTCATGCCATCTGTCACGGAAAGCACTTGTTGACCAACTTTTTTCATGTTTTTCATAAGTTATATATATATATATTTTTTATTTTTATGAAGCAGTTTAACATTAAAATTTCATCGTATCTTTTAACAAATGGTCATTATCATACAATTTATATATTTTTTAGTTACCACCATTGTTAATAATTCGTATAGAGCGAGTAGGATTCTCTCCTAATAGATGCGTTTTCAAGCGAACGGAACGCTTTTTGTTTCCAGAGTTAATCGATGTTCGAGAATACTGTTTCTTTGACAATGAGGTTAGATTTTCGATTTGTAAACTAATTTTCGCTCTAATTTTCTTATATTAACTGTTTATATCAGTCATATTTTTGTGTTATCTTGAGTTTTCTTCATGTTTATGATAAATCGAGTTTTTTGTTACTTTTTATAAAATTTACTGTACTTGGCATATAACAAACTTCCAGTCTTGATTAACTTGCTTTAATTCTAGAAAAGATCGAAGGAAATGAAAAATTCATCATCAGATCCATCTGTGCGAATTGTTAGGGATTCATCTTCTAATGCCAGTCTATCTCTTTTACCAAAACTTAAGACAACTCGGCAACATACTACAAGAGAATCTGTAGTATGGTAAGCATTTGCTCCTGATTTGCTTCCAGTTTGTGTATTTTTTATTGATCATGTCAGTTTTCAGTAATGGAACAAATCATGTTGGCAACCAATTCAAATATAAATATCTTCTGCGTGCTGTATCTGTACATATTGGAGGGGCCCATTCCGGTCATTTTATCACATATCGTCGAGGAATTAGTGTTCACAGTCGAAGTAATTGGTATCGAACAAGTGATACACAGGTGAACATTTTTTGGCTAGTAGTTTCTCTTGTTGAAAGCAAAAACTAGTATCGCATTTCAACTGAAAAATTATTTCATGTTTTATGGTTGTTTATGTCATTATCAAAAAGAAGTGTTGTAATTTTCAGGTGACACCAGTGTCATTTGCAGAAGTGGCGTCCTCAGAAGCCTATATGCTTTTTTATGATAAAACATTAACTAAATTGATAAATTAATTTGAGCGTTGAGATTTGATATTTTTCAGCACATTTACGGTTTTATGAACCATGCAGTTTTCTGAATTATATATATCACTTTAATACTCATAAAAATGTGATGTTATTAATAATTTGTTCATATTTCAGAACAAAAAAGGAATAATTCCAAAAATACTTTCGCCATTACGCATTTGGATTTTTAAATACTTATTGGCATGTAAATTTGTTATATCTATGATTGTTTTACTTGATTTTTAATTTCTAGAATTGTTTCACTGTCGAAGCTATTTGTTTGATAAAAAATTTTCGCCCTATTCTCAGTTTTTTGAAAATGAGTAAACTGAAAATTATACTCATCCATATTTTTTATTACATATTTTTCAATTTTTTTCAATTTTAAATTGCTTTGTTTGTTGTTGGTTATTGTGAATATGTATTTCATGTTTGTCTTCCATGTTCGATTGTGCTTATATGTTTCATCGAAAACGCAGATTTTATTTAGTTAGCTATGAGCATCTATCTTGAAGCTATTTTGTGTTCTATAATTCATAGTTTTCTATTTTGAAATGAATCACAGTTGAAATTCATTTACTGCTTTCTCTTTTGGTCATAATTATTTGCATTGACATCTACTATTACTAGATGGGTCTGAAGACTGAACTTGGAATCGAGAAATAAGTTCTTATTCCAGATTATGATTTGTGAGCAGATCCGAAGCAACTGTGCATTTATAAAATCAAATGATATCTTCAGCAATCTAATTGACGTTTTGCTAATATTATCTTTGCGCACTTTCAAATATGCAGCTTCCCATGTTTTAAATTATACAGGATTAGGGCAAGAATGGTAACGAAGAATATTCTCCCAGAATATTTCGATGTTGTGATTTTGGGCACTGGACTTCCGGAATGTATTATTGCTGCTGCGTGTGCTCGTTCTGGCCTCAGTGTCTTGCATCTAGATCGGTAGGTGCTAGCTATAAGTCAAGGGATCAGTCTTTTCTAGAATAAGAACTGTAGTGTCTTCGTACAATATTTCACTTCAAATTTTATTTCAGGAATGATTATTACGGTGGTTTATGGGCATCCTTCAATCTGCAGCAAATTCATCATTGGTTAGAAAATGAAAGTAAGGAAGGTGGTGAAATTTATGACAGCTCATCTTTTCTGCAAGATGGTGAAAAGTTCGTCGCTGCCAGTTGTCGATCTTTCGTTGAGAAAATTAGATATGATTTTGATAATTGGTAAATTCATTCATTAAAAAAACTTTTGAAGTTGGAAAGGATTTCTCTGTCTGCATTCATTCCTGCATAAGATGCTAGTGCTCGGTTGGTATTAACTGAAAATTACTAAGACATTAAGTACTCACAAATACACAAATATTTGTTGCTTTGATATTATTTGTATATTTATTCTCTCTCATGTTATAGGAAAGCTGATGAACTGGACTTGCGTTTGCAAAATATTGATTTTCAGTGGCGAAAATTCAGTCTGGATCTCTTGCCGAAGGTTTTTGTTGGTTACAGTTTTTATGCAAAGAATTCTTGAAAGCTTCCGAAGAATAGGATGTGCATAAAGTGTAAAATCAGATATCAGATTAATTTATGGTTGTCAAAATTGTAATCAGTCGTTATTTATGTTGTGTCAGTTTCTCGCATAGTTTATAATGAATGTGATAGTATTATTCAGTTCCGCGAATTGTGGCCTACTCTATTATTCGTGATTTGACCTCAGTTTCATTTTCTAAAACGTTCCTGTTAACGAATCAATTTAATTCTAATTCTGTTTCAGATACTGTTAAGTAGAGGAAATATGGTTAAACTATTGTGTGACTCAAGCGTAGCCAGGTATTGTGAATTCAAGTCTGTCGATCGATTTTTGTGTTTTTCATCACAAGAAGATTTGAGTCCACTTTTAGTGGTCCCATGTTCACGTGGAGAAATATTCAGGAGCGATATCCTCTCGTTTGTTTTTTTGAATGTTTTGTTAGATGATAATAGATTACATACATGACAAATATATGCTGAGAAATCTTGATAAGTTTCATGGTACTGAAAAGTTTGGCTCATTTTTATGGAAATGATAACCACTCTCATTTTTGTCAAAGAGTGTGTGATAAGCCTAGATTTATGTGCATTTATAAAATATGCTTGCTTTATATACTCAAATAACCTTATTAGGACTTTGGATAAACGAAGAATAATGAGATTTCTGCAAAACTGTATCAAGTGGAGGAAAAACGATAATGAAACCAACTTTTGGGAAGGTGAATGGAAATTTTCCTTTAGTTTTTTCTTTTAAAGTAGTCGGAAATTTAATAATATTTCAAATACTCTGAAGTCAATTTATTTCAAGAATATACCGAGAAGCCATTTGGGACTTTCATTGAGTCTTTTGGAATAACGGGTCGTGTAAAAAGTATAATTACTGATACTTTGGGGATCTTGCATTCTTCAGCCAACACCAGAGAGGTTCACGTGGTTTTTTGTTTCACATCTTACAATTTTGTTAATTATTCACGAAGTTAATTATAAGATTGTTATTCTTAACTTCATGATTAAATATGAGTCGCTGTTAAAAATCTATGAGTAGTTTTATCAAATATAATTGTATTCCGTTTTAAATCTTGAAAAACGATTGATTTTTACTTCATTTTTCATTTTTTTAATGAACAAATAGTTTTTCATATCCTAAAATGTGGCAAATCATTTATTATTGTTATGTAAATATTTTTCTCCGTATTATTGTCAACTCAAGGGTTTGGAAGATGTTTACTCAAGGGTTTGGAAGCAGTGTGTGAATTTATGGAATCCGTCGGACGTTATGCTGATTCACCATTTCTCTGGACTCTCTTTGGTAGTGGAGAGTTACCACAAGGTTTTGCTCGTCTGTGCGCTCTTTTCGGTGGAATTTATTGCTTGAATCGTTCAGTTGAAGGCTTCATTATCTCTAATAAAAGGTACGAAAATTTAAATAGTCACAGAGAAGGAGAATAATGCTGTGATTTAATAGTTTGCACACCACTGTTGTTTTCTAGAATAGAAGCGGTCCTAACAGAAGGACAGCGGATAAACTGTAAGCATGTTATCACAAACCGGACATATTTACCAGAGCAATATTTAAGTTCAATGTCACAAAAACGAATTAATAGAACTATTCTAATTTCCGATCAATCTATTTTACCGGATCCAGAGAAAGAACACGTAAGACATTACCTTTGTAATTCGATGTCTCGCTAAAGTTTTGGAAGGAAGCATATGCTCTATCGACTTCATATAATCTTACTGGCTTCGCATTATAGATCAGTTTATTGAATCTCGTCAGTTTCGAAAATGATGCATCTCCTTATTTGTTAGAAGTTGGATATGAAGGCTGTGCAGCACCAAAAGGAAAATGTTAGTTTTTTGATTTTTTGCAGTAGTTTTTCTGTCGATATTTATATCACCATCAGAATTTTGGTCGCAATGTCAATATTTAGTCAATGATATCACTTTAAGAGGCACTGAAACTTCGTGATTCATTTTCACAAACTTCGAAAATAATCAGATTATCATAATGCGAGAATCTGATTATTTTCGTAGTTTTAAAGAATTTGTAATTTAGTCAATTCTTTCATTCCAGTTCGATGTTAATTTTCATTTTATTGTAATATTAGTAGGTAAAACTTCCGAAATGCTGTATATTCATGGGTGTCTTTCGGCTTCTCACATGTATAATCCGTTAGTAATGTTATTTTCAGATATTACGCATATTACTGCTCGAAGCCAATGCGATTCTTATACTATTTTGAATCCCATCGTCGAGCGTTTGTTTGAAGTCGCAGGAAATGGTGATTATCACTCCTATTAACTTAAATCATGTTATTTATTTTCCCAACTTTTCAAGTATGCAGATTTCAGTGAATTCAAAATATAGGATTTAGAATAGACAGTTTTTTCTTTTGAAAAAGAAATCAGCACTGTTTTTACAGATCAGAAACCACAAATAATGTGGTCTCTTTATTTCGATGTGGCTGAACCGTTACTGATGTTGGAAGGCATACCAATTAATATGGGCATTGTTCCATGTGTCGATGAACATTTGAATTATGACCTTGTCGTTTGTGAAGTGAGATTATTCAAGGTTATATTACAAAAATAAAGTGAGGAGGAGTGAGTGACACTTTTTTAAACAGGTTTTTAGAAGTGTACAATTATCATGTATATAATTGGTCTTTCCTAGGCAAAGAAAATATTCAAAGAGTTTTGGCCAGACTATGATTTTTTACCTCCGTCGTTAAGCGGTGATGACGATGATGAACTAGAAAAGCAGATTGATATTGAAAATTTTGAAGAAAACGATTACTCATCCAGCTCAAGGATTTTCGAACAGACCTGACCGACTTTTAATGTATGTGATTGTATTTCAGTACAAAAATAACTTATGTAATGACTTATCCCCACTGTAATTATTGATATTTAGTCGACGTCTGAAAAAATCAAGAGTTTCACATTGTTGACGTGACCTTTTATTTTATCTTCCTTTTTCCATATTTCGCACAACCTCTCGAATTGTAATATGTTTTGCTAATATTCTGTTCACTTTTTTCTGAAGTGCGTTTGTTCATTTTATCATAAATTGGTAAGAAGAAACTTCTCACATCTACGAGATTAATAGTTGCATTTTTCAAGAATTGAAGGAGTATGAGAACATTGTGGACAAAAAATATTTTATTTGTAAACAATCAGTAAATCATTTCTGATTTTTTTCTAAAAATAAAATAATATATTTTTGGATTCCGAAAAATATCGTGTAATTGTCGCAAATATCAACATTATAAGTCAGCTAGTAGTAGAAGCATTGCACTCTCATAACCTGAAAATTGATGTTGACAGTTGTATGCAGGCAGTATCACAAGGAGATCAGTCTGCTTTTTCGCATTTTTATTTTGACGCTGGGTCGTGCATTGATACTCTGGATATCCATATTAATCTCTTGCTTTGTTTTGTTAAACTGGTTTTCAGTCTCTAATGCGATAACCTGTCCAGTGATGTTAATTCCTTTCTGGATCACTTCATATTCTTGACGGATAGGACATACAAGCGCACATAATCGTTGTTCTTACTGGCGTATGCCCCATGTATTTATTACCGACAATCTCACGAACGGTTGGGCTTCGCATATATGGGAATGCTCTTACACCATTCTTTTTATAGAGACTTGTGGAGATTTATTGCAGCACCTCATTATTCCTTCTTTCTAGAAAATGTAGTTTGTAAAAAAACAAATAGTGATAGACATTAGTTTGTGTTCTTTTTGTAATAAGTTTTTGTAATAACCATCACTGATAAAAAATCAGGGATGCAACAGAAAATTGCGTGCAGTTGTTATTTCTTATTTTGCCATCCTTGCAAATGGTTGCAAAGAACGCATATTTATTTAGTCATTGTGCATCCATGTTTTCACTCTTTTGTTTAGCAATGACAGTAGAGTGAGTGGTTGATAGTACTCGAAATTATACTTACCAAAATTAATGATTGTTTATATGAAGGCCAAAATCAGTGAAAAGTCAAAGATGTGTGCGGGCTGGCATTTCCTAATTTTTCGTGTTATTAAAGGACAAATATACACAAGTTTATTGAACTACGCATTGTCTTGGCTACTTAAGATTATATCAATTATAAATGTTTTGCTTCAGTTTCTGCATTCACGCACGGCTTTAAATGATTGAAAATACTCTCAACTGTGGTTGCTATCAGTAGAAGCTGCAGTGGTATAAAAATCTGAGAAAGATTGAGCATGTATCTACTACATAAAAGTGTATTTACTTGTGTTTTCATGCCTTTGTAAAAGATATACTAGGATTTCTATGTCAGTTATGCTTTTATTTACCAGACCGCAATTATTAGTAGTGTAAGAACTTAAACCAATATTTAACATTTGCCATTTTCAAATCAATTATTTCGGTTAATTTGGTCACTTCTGGTAATTTGTTGTCTTTATAGTTGTAGCTCATAGTACTTTTAATAATTCAGGTGACCTTTATGTTAGCGCTTGACTGGAAGATTTTAGGTAATTAAGATTTTAGATGGTATGCAAATCAAGTGGTTCTTGTTGCAGATATCATTTAATTTAGTTTTAGTGATTAAGCACTTTATTCAACAATTTTTTTTTCGAATCAATGATTCGGTTGACCGATTAAAATCAAAATTTTCATTGCACAATGTCCCAAAACGTAGAATATTCATCTACCGAATATCAGATTACCCGTGGCTAAGATAAGCAATTTATCTTTGTTTTATATGCAAATTACTAAACTTGAGTATAAAATGTTACCAAGTCTGAAAATTCATCTCAGTATAAGTTTGCGCTTAGGAACAGCACTTATGTCTCAACTTCTGCCAGACAACTGTACGCATCAGTCACATGCTTCTTCTTCAGAGAATAGTGAAGAGCAAACTGTTCACATAGTAAGCCTTGATCAGGTGCACTTTTGGTTTTATTTATAATTAAGCCAAATAAATTTATTCTATATGGATGAAAATAATTGGTTTCATGCATCATGCACTTAAAGATTAAGATTAATGTTACAGTTGAATTACTTGAGTTGCTTACTATTTTAGTTATCATTTTCACGCAATTAGCAGTAACTTACATTGCTGCACTGCTTAAACCAACTATGCCTTGCAAAAATTACGGAAAGAATTAGTTGTTGAAAATTTGGGAAAGACATGACGAAATAACACATACTAAAGCTCTAGCCATTATCATGATAAAAAATTGTTATCATTAAGTTAGGTGCTAGCTAGTGCTTTTTAGGCAAAAATATGAGTAACTTAAACAATGAACTGAAAGTTATTTCAAAATTAAATTCAATCCACTGACCTTCTCACTTAACTTTTTATACTTTTGAAGTAAACTGTTTAAGACGTATATTTGTTTCGATGTGGAGCAACTGAGAAATGCGAAGCAAGATTTGAAATTGAAACGGTGCGCAGGGGTACGTGATCCTATTGCATGGCGTATGCGGACAAATGCTCCTACACGATATATTGTGAATCCATCTAAAGGCGTTATCCATAATGATGATCCTGTTACGGTATTATAAGGAGTTTCATCTTAAAATCTTGTTGATTAATTAAAGGAATGATAATTTCTGGTGAAATGAATTTGATCAAGTGATAGTTCAAGCATATTTTAGAGAGAATATTAATTCAATAATTGGTGTAAGGAAATGTAGCAGATGAGCTTTGGTTTGTCTAGTTTGCACTAAAATGTATGCCCACTAAAGAAATTCATTAACAACGGAAAGAGCTTTTTTCTTTTGTGATGAATTGCAGCTGACAATTGAATTGGTGGAAAATAAATTCCATCCAAAACATAAACTGATGCTTCAAGCAACTTTACTAATTGATGGTTGCAATGAGCAGACAATTTGGAAACACGAAAATGCTAAAAACTGGGACAAAGTACAGACAATACAATTAACGTTAAGTACAATGCTGATCAATATTGAAACATCCAAATATGAGGTAGTCAGTTATTTTGTTATCATTAGTTGAGTTATCTCAGCAAATTTCCGCGCAGCTGTAAATCTTGTTCAAAAGCAAAATTCTGCTTCTAAGATGAACTTGGAGTTCAAGAACTGAACTCATCCTGACGTAATAAGATCTCCACAGCATGTGAAAAGTATTGGAGTATCAGCTAAAAAAGAACATCAACAATTAGCTAGCCACTAGAGAGCAAATATTCGATAACAAAAACGACTCAAAAAATAATCTGAAAACATTTGCTAAAGATGGAGCAAGAAGACAGATTCAAAATATCAAAGCTATTATTATAGAGAAGTTGACGCTGAAAATGAGTATTGCGAAAAGTATATTTGAGATTCTCAAGTATTTTAGAATGTTTTGATACAGCAAAGCTGAAATTAAATACTGTTAGCAAAAAATTTAAGGAAGAAAATTTGGCAGCGTCAGTAGAAAATTTTAAAATTTTGATGGAGAACAGTTCAACTACGGGACTAGAGCGTATTCAAGAATTGGAAAATTTATTGAATATGCTAAAATGTGATACCAGACAATTTCGAAAAAACACAGGACGGACTATTCATTTAAAGACACTCCTCGAGCAAGCTTTAGATACGCGGTAAATGAGACGCCATCTTGTGGTATTTGCAGTGACGCCTTAGGAAAAGTCAAGTAAAACTATACAACTGTGATTTTCTGCAGAACAAATAATGTGAAAATTTATCGTAGAATGGGAACTGATCGTGTCTTTAAGAGTAAGACAAATGGTAATGCTTATCAATTTTAGTCATCTAATTTACAGTAAAGGAAGCTTGGTGGAACTGAAGCGTCGAGTAATGGAATGTGAGCAGAAAACAAAGAAAATGAAAAAAGAACTCGAGGACAGAGAAGCTGAACTTCAGCTCGCGCGGAGATTGCAAGCAAATACTTTTAGTCATCCATCTTGTCAACTGTCATAAACGACATACTCGGCTGTATTGCTTTGAGTATTTCAGAATCAGTAAGAGTCCGAATAAATTCTTAAATAATTTTGCGGTGATAAATTATGCAGCCATTGAGCTGTGCTTGAATCAAGCTTCTCAATGAATGCATTATGAAGGATCAGGAACCCAAAGAATCACTTACAATTGAGAAAAAATCATAAAAAATTGAACAAGCACAAATATCTGCATAGAACACACTAGAGCAGAGTCAATCAACGTCATAGCTTCATTTTGGTGATTAATTATGGGATTCAAAAATATACTCTTTTTAGGCAAAATTTTGCCATTGGACAAAAAGTCGAATAACTTCTTACTTTTGGGGGTATAAGAAAATTGCGATAAAAGAGTACGCATCTTTGAGAGACTGCAGAGAAACAAAGAAATTCTTATAAATTTTCAAATTTCAAACTTATAATGTGTTTCAAGTTTTAAATTTCCTGTGAAAGTATTGCAAACTGAATATATTGCATATATATAACGTTATAATGTCGAAAAAAATGTGCTGGATATTATAATGATGAATTTTGTGTAGGTATAAGGAAATCAGAGTAAAAGAATAAAATAACAATGCTGGCAAGAACACGAATTAATTAACATTGTAAATATCAACAACAGAACGAGCGAGGAAAGAAGACTTAAAGAAGGAAAAAAATTGTAGATGATGACCAATGAGGCAAGCGCACAGATATAGGCAAAATCATACAGTCCAACATAAAGCTTGTAAGCATTGGAAATCGACACATATTTTACATTGTGATAGCTCAAGAAATAAACAATGTACACGTTATCGTAATTCATGCGACATTGAAAAATATTCTGCAGAAATTGTTCTTGAATAATTGTGAGAGACCTTAAAAGTATGCTAAGTTACACTTACTGAAAAGAATGCTAAATTACATTAAAGAAAAAAAATTAAAATTTTATGTTCCAATATAATAATTTCTCTATACTGGAAAATATAATTACGAGATATCTTTCGGTCATCTCAACTTCGTTTTTTCCTGCAGTTTACAGATACCAACCGCAACTTTGAAAACGAACTGTTCTGAAACGAATATTATTGAATAACTGCAGTGTGAAAATCTTATTGATCGCTTCTCATTTACGCCACTTTCATTCATAAGGTAATTCATTTGTTTGATTTCTTACCAGTAATCAATTTACGATTAATTATATCCTCTAAAATTTATCAAAAATTGTGAAACAGTACATTAAAATCCAATTTATTTAAAAATAGAAGATTTTCAGTGTATACATTCAACAATTAAAAAATATTATGGATAATTTGAATTTTAGAAATAGTTCACAATGGGATCAATTTTGTGCCGCAATTAATGGTTATGAAAATTGCGTGAATAAGATGCAATGCCATGTTGAACCAATCTCATCTGCTAATACTGCATTATTTAAAACAACCCTAAGTCTTCAGAATAAATGCACTTATATAACACTAAAAAAAATAAATTATGGTTTTATAGTTTCATATTTGTAAAGTACCTCTTCCATACTAATATTATATCGAATGCCTAAATTCTTTCGTATTTGTTTTGTTAAATATTCTGAAATCAAATTTTCATGGCAACTTCATATCGCATTATGTCATTAGAATGTCTTTTAAAAAGTCATCTCAAGCAAATTGCTCCTTACTTTGAAAAAGGTCTGAAGTTATAAAATTAATAATTTTTCAAGTGATAGCTTGCGTATTTGCTTCAAGAAATGCAATCTACTTTATTGAAATGATGCGGTAGTGTAATTTTCGTAGTAGTTCGAGTAGTTCTAATATTAGCACATCGTATATTACTTTTTACAATCTGACAAAACACAAAAAATAACTCTTTATTAATGTTAGAAAATGGAAAACTGGAGATTTGTTAAAAATAGTATAAACAACCTTCCCGAGCTTCTTTGGTTTCATACCTTTGTAAAGCAATAAAATTTGTTACAAAAATAGAAAAGTGAAAATAACGTGGTCATAAAAATACAGCAAATGTTAAAAAAAATTAAATAGAATCATAAATAATTTAAATGTTTAACTGATGAATTAAAAACTAGCTAGTATGCAAAAATTTTTGCGTTAACTGATTAAACTGCTCAAAACTTTTCAAATGCAACTTTTTTTTTTTGAAAAATAAGGTCATTTATGAAATTAACTAATGCCAAGTATAATCTAGATCTTATTTCTTTTTCACTTTGAAAAAATAATGTACAGTTGAATAGATTATCTAAAGCATAGTCAAAACATTTTGTTTGCTGACTCTGCTTGTTTTTAGATTTGTACTATTTAAAGAACGATAACTATTTCACCAGTAATGAAAGACATAATAATATTTCCTTTTTTTTGGTAGAATCATCAGTTTAAAGATCGTATCAAAAATATAATTAGCAGATGAAAAACGTCTCTGCATTTTCAGTAGCTAAAGAATTGCAAATTTTCTATTTAATCAGTTTAAATCCTTTCGATAATTATTTTTCAGCTGTTCACTGATTATTATTTCGATCGCTTGCTTGGTTGCTTTATAACAAATGTTTATTTATGTAGATTTAGAATTAGCTGATTCCAAATAATAGAAAAAATGTTAGAATTTGTTCTCAGAATGCACTACTACCGAGGGTAAAATAATTTATCTTTTATGAAATACATAAGAATGTCTAATGGATTTTTGGAATCATTTATAACACCTTTTGACCTCTAGCAAATATGTAGCGAAAGCGCATGTCTGAATAGGAGGCCACTGTGATGATTTCTCTCCCTAAGATAGCCATAAATCACATTTTATCCCAAGCAGAGCACCAATTCGTTGCCAGTCAATCAGTTACATTGCAAAGAGTAGAAAGATCCGTTTCTAGCATCATAAATCGTCAAGAATCCTTTTCTAACTCGCAGAATTATAAACGACTTAATGTAATTTTTGTTGGATAACAAAAATTTACAGTTCAATCTATTTGACATTTATAATTTTGAGTAAAAAATTCCAAAAATCATTTGACAGCCTTTTTGGCATTGCAAAATTTGTATTGCTCTCGCTTATATCGAATGAGATCACTTGAAAATATCATCCATCACTACAAAAGTTTGGACTACTTAAAATTCGTTTTGCAAAAAATTTAATTGTTTTCATTCCTTGTAAGCAATAATGAATTCTAATTGTCGTTTCCACTCTTTTTCTTTACTTTTTCGAAAAAAGTTAGATAATCTATCTTTCACAAAATATAACATTTATTAAAATTTTGTTATATTTAATTTAGCTTATTACTTTCATAATATATTTGTTGGGCAGAAAGGAACAATCTTAAAAAATTACCCTTTGAGTTTAAAAATTTTGTTTATGACTGTGCATGCAAGCAGTAATTTTAGTAGTAGTACTTTGACTAAATGATATAATATATATATATATGCACAGTTACTGCTATATATATATATATAAGTTAATGTCAAGTTATATATATATATAACTTGACATTAACTTGACATTAGTATTAAAAAAATACTTTATGAATATAAAAAATTCAAATTCTGATTTACTTTTTAAAATGTTGTATTCTGAAATCGTAGTTCCCAAAACTTTATATAAATGATCCTGATTAATCTCCTTGTTATATTGTCCAACATTTTGTGACTTGAATTAATATTAGTTTAGAAAGAATACAAATATTAAAAATTAAAATTCTGATTTATTTTTTAAAATGTTATATTAATGCATCAATTCTGAAGATTTAGTGCAAAAAAAAACAAATAGAAGTGAATCATACATATTTTCTTATATTTTCCATAACATTTTTTTAGTAATATAACTTTATATGTTATCAGTTAATGTAAGATACTTCCCAAATACTTCAGTTTAAATTTTAGATTTATTTTCTCCAATGTTAGAAATATACAAATATGTGAAAACTTGATGCTCAAGACCTTAATATCCAGTATAAATATTTTTATTATATTTATTAACACATTCTTTCATTGTCATAACTTAATATACTGTAAGTGTAGGTAAGGTAATTCACAATTATTTAAATGATAAATTGAAAAACTGAGCGATTGTTCAATTTATTGGCACAAAAATGTAAAATATGTTCTTGACGGCCGATTTATGTGGAAAAAAGGTCGTCATTGGAATATGTAAGTCCTTTCAAATTTATTACTCACTTTCCTCGATTCCATAATACTGATTACATTGCTAACTGATGACAGGTTGGCTCTTCATTTGACTGTTACAAAAATTTGAATTTTTAAACGAGGATATTTGGAAAGAAGTTTTTGATTGGAATTTGCCAATTTGCCACATACTGTAAAATGCATGACTGAAATACAAATCTCAACATCCGATGCAATTAGTATTCTCTTTGTTGTCACTCGGCTGTAAAAACTCCTACTCCAATTTTTCACAGTGACTGGTGTAGATTCTGTGATAATTCGTTACGAGAATCTGATGGAAAGATAATTGTGTTTGTAAAAGGTTTGCACTGAATGTGAACATCACCAAAATATTAATACTTCGTTGCTCTGTAGACTGCAAACGGCATTCTCAGGCAGCAGTATCAGAAGACGTAAGTCTCTGATGATGCGCACACTTCCCCTAACATCTAATCCTTCTGCCCTAGTGCACCTTTGCAAATCGTGCAGTCCATAGATGCACTTTTGAGCACCTTTCTGATTACTTCGGTACTGAGAGACAGAGACGGAGAGGAAAGGACGTGCAAGGAGTGCATGACGTCATCGTCACTCAGTTCTTGCGAGGCCCAATGTATTTATTACTCTATTGACTTCTGCTTGAGCAAATCGGCTTGTCCTGTGCAACCTCTCTTACTTTGCTCATCTGCTCCTGCAAGTCAGTGTGTTTGTAGTCGAGTTTCTTGTTGAGTGATGCTATGGGGTTCCCCTCAGCTCTTACGATAGAGCTGAATTTCGGCATACCCATCCTTTATTGACTAATTACTGTTTCTTCCAGCTGTTTTTTAAGGAAGTAAATGCATTCTTTCAAGTGCTCTTTAATTATCTCTGAAAAGTTTACAGTTGATATTTTTTGTCATTGTCATTTCGTCGTTGTCACGTTGTCACGTTGTCACGTACGTGTTCAATGGACGAGTGCATTATGTCTGTAATTTATAGGTAATGACCGAATATTTTACTGGGTCGCAAACACCCCGAACTTTCCGAGACTCACTTACTCACTAATTTTCCATCACATCTTTGAGGCGACACATGATAATGTGGAAGTAGTATGGAAACAGTTATTATTTTCAGTATTTCTCTTCGGATTGCACGAGTTGATGAAGAGAAGGCTTTTGCATTCATAATTGAAGACGTAAATAATGGAATTAAAACGAGTTTTTAAAAAAATGTTAGTTTCTTGTTAATAAGAAAATCATTTACGAATTCGATTAGGCTGTTTTGAATAAGTAAAATCAATAATGGGAAAGTATCTTTCTTTCATACCGTGTTTTATATCAGCTGTCACTCTTTAGATGGCTGAGCAACATCAAACACGGTGGAAAGAGGAGTGATGGACTCATCTCTGCTTAAGATTTTGGCTGTGGTGATATCATTAATTGGCAGTTACTTATGAATGCAAAGCAGTTTTAAAAACAAGTATTTTCAAATGCGCATCTAGAATATGGATATGTTTTATGTCGGGAATGTATAAGGACATTACAAAAGAATTAAGAACTTGAGGTAAGTGCTTGGCATTTCACACTTAGAGATTTGTATTATTATTTAAACTGCAAATTTACTTTGGTTCATTTGAGCATTTGCTTGTTTCTTTTCAGCATTTGTTACAATTCTAAATAATATAGTTTTATTAATAATACTAATTTTTACACATTTTAGTCTGTCTTTATGATTGCAGAATTTGTAAACGCACTCGTAATACATCGACGGCTTCATTCACTTCTTGCCCTTGGAAAAATTATCAAAAATCTACTGTTCTTTTCTGGTGATCATAAATAGTGCCTGTAATTTAATTGGAATCATATGTACTTTAATATTACCTTTTAATAATGTTTATCCTATATTACTATGCAGTTTTTGTCTTACTTTCAATTGTAAATGTATATAATTGTAATTGCTGTTGATATTTTCAGTTGCATGTATTTTGTAGTTATTTATATTCAGTTTGTTTCAATTGTGAATTAGTTTTTATTCGAAATTTTTGTATCATTTGGCATAAAAACAGTTAATTGTTCAGCGTGGTTTGTATGCATTCGTAGCAGATTTTACTTTTCACATATAGAATCCGAGTTTCAATGTAGTTGCAGCATAGCTTGAGAACATAAATTATAAATTGGTATTGTGTTGATTGAAGTTCAGCAGAGCCCACTCTTAATTGTTAATAAGCAATTAAGTTGTGAACATTGGGGGCTGTTTTTGGATGTTAATGAGTTTGAGCGTTAGTCAGGGCGCCTTGTGTCTTCATTAAAATCTTGTACCATCGAAAATATGGGGATAGATTTCCTAATGGAGTGTGCAAAGTAAATTAAAACTGAACTGTCGTGAGTTTTATGAAGCTAAGGTGAAATGTACAGCTTTCCTCAGTTTTAACATTTAGATCTGAGTTATAACAGATTGACTTCAATGTGGCCAAACTAACATTTTAGTCATGCAATAATCCTTTAATTTTTATTCCTATTTGTGTTGCTAATGATTGATATTCGTAATTTTGTTGTCAAAAAGCGCCTGCTGAATAGAACTTGAAGATTTTAATTGCGATAAACTCAGAAAATAGTTAGCGTCAAGGTTTTCAAGACATATGCTTGCGACAATTGATCGGATTTTATGTACAAGAATTTAAAACTCTTTTCAGCCATGTGAATAAATGTGTAAAGAAATTAACCTTTTTATGCATCATGAATGTAAATTTCGCAGCATGTGGCGGTAATCCCATGTTGTGAACATTGCTTTCAAGAAATTGTGTAAGTTTTGTGACTTCTAAGTTGAAGACACGCTTTGTTGAATCTTATCACAGTCTACTAATGTATCCTCATTTAAGTTTTTTCTTATCGCAGCATTCATTATTAATTATAATATTTAGGTTCTTTATCTACCGGACAAATTTGATTTTTTTGGTATTTAAGTGATGGGAATATTCTTCTGGTGCAAAAATTGACGTAACAAATTAACGTTTTACAACACTCTCAAGAATTATATGATCTTCCTTTAATTACTGGGTGGTAAATTTTTCCTTTCAGTCTTCTTGGCATTATCAAAACAATAGAGCTAAACACTCCTAATCAACTGAACAAAGTTTTGTATACTTGGAATACTTTTCAAAGAAAAGCTAATAAATTATGCATAATGCCTGCTACTGAATGATGACTAATAAACAATATAGAGAAAATGATTAATTGGAAATATATGCCTCATATTGATCATTGTTTCAGTATGCACACTGGCAATGAAGATGATTAAAACAGAAAAGTACAACTGAAAATTATTTTACCTTGTGCTAATTTTTGCAACTGCTAGCGAAATTTTCGCTGCAAAGCTATTTGAATGCGTCCATTTCTCCGTTTCAGAATGATTTTCAATTAAAAACATTGTTCATCCAGAGGTGAACTATGTACTGGCACATATTTTACGAAAGAAAATTTAATCTGAAATATTCTCAACTTGTTTACCATCATCATGTCTCCGATTCTAGTTTCATGATGTTTTCAGAAACAATTCAAATGGAATTAATAAAATTAGTTATGAATACGCCCATACAATCTTAAATAATGCTAAAAGTGTCAGCTTAAATATTCCAAAAATAATTCGATGCATAATAAATTTTTTCATGATATAAAACTTTAGTTATTGTTTTATGTAAAATCTCTAATAAATAAATCATCCAAGTGCACGTAGGCCATTACTGTCAAATTTTGAATTTAGTAATAAAAAATATTGTCATTGTGTTTTCAGAATTTAATGCAAATAATATATGTTCTTGGACGTTTATCAAGTAATTATCTCTATAATCCATTGACTTTTCAGGGAACATGAGTTTTTCTGATATTGATGATTTATTTTTGACATATGAAAATAATGAGTAGAATTTTTAAAATCAGAACGTGAACGAAAGATATAAAGTTTGGATTAGTAGACATAAATTTGCACGCTCTGCAATCATTTCCATTTTTTTTTCTACGATGTAAACGGAATTCTCAATCATAATAAGTATATATTAAGTCTTTAAAGGTGACCAAAGCATCGGAAAAATATGAGGAATGATCAACCGATTGATTGTTTGATTGATTGATTGATTGATGTAAGATATGCAAGACTTCTTAAAGTAGCAACTGCTTGCTTGCTTTACTGATCTGATACGTGAGAGAGCAGGTGTCTATCTCAAGTTTTTAAAATTATTATAAAATGTGAGTACATAAAAAGATTATTTTTTGTACCTTAATATAACAGCTGCTATTTTTGCATTTTCGAATATTTTATTTACTTCACTTTTCATATTATACTTTCCGCTTGAAACTAACAAAAAAATCCTAATCACTTGGTGAAGTTCTTTTTCGCACAATTTCGAATTTTCAATCAATTTTGCACAAATACTTTCGCTTCCATTTAAAAGTTCTTCGCTTGACCGATCATCTAACATACAAAATTCATCGCCGTCTTTCGTTGTTTGCCATTCGTATTTGTCTATTTTGTGATTCCAATTGTTATGGCTCATTTCCATTGCCGAATTTTTTTAATTTCTAATTAAGATGCGAACCATTTTTTATCAGGACGTCGTCCACTACATTATTAAATGTTTATGTCCTTGTACAGTCAAAGGTCAACAGTAACGAAGTTCATTCCCAATATTTTCATTCTTTCCTTTAGAATTAGTTTAGAAATAATTAATTTATGTATAAAATCTGTATAAAAATTATTAATCATTATTGATGCATCGATAGTGAGATAAATCCTAAAATTGTGCAAGTAATTAAAATGGATTTTATGAAAACCAAAAGTGACGTCTGTATGAAAGAGATTTTGCCTAGAAAAGTTTCGCATTAATTTAAACTTCCAAATTCAAGCTTTGTTTACAATTATAGCACCTTTGTTTGACTTAACTTGAACGATTTTCAACTTAAATGTTCAATTAGATTTTCTCTAATACCCAACTACAAATCTTTAAAAAAAGTCGAAAATGAATTTGGATTTTCTAGGAGAACAATTTTAAAGAAAATGGCAAATAAAATCTTCAAAGAGCAACCAAAAAAGATATTCAGATAAAGGAAAATTTTGAGTTGTAAAATACTGTGTGCAAATTAAATTTGGACAGCCGACAACATATCCACAAGTTGCAATCACCGATTGCCTGTATCTGTAATCATACGTGTAATTTATGCAAATGTAATTTGCATAATGAAATGTTGTACGACTTTTAGATAGTATTTGCTGTCTAACCATGGCAGTGTGCTTTGATTATCTGAACTGAAATTAGTGCTTTCGATGATTAAATCAAACCTCTCAGTGCCATTTGTTTCGACTCTATTTATTTGTCCATTTTATTTGCTTTCTGTGAATGAAGAAAGGTTGTGTTTACTCATTTTATGGTGGACGCAATTGTTTCCAACAGATATATTCCGTATGTTGAATTATACACTTGTGCTAACTTTTCACACATTCTCTTCAACACCTAATTGCGGGCTAAGTTATAAATACCTAACTTTTAACCTCAAGAATATATATTGTTTAATATTAAAAGCCTGAAACTAATTTCCATGCATTTCGTTCTAATCAGTTAATAACTAAAAGCTTCATAATTCATTTTTTTTAAAGCAAAAATATCAGTGAAGTGATATATCAAGTTGCATGGTATGTTAAGTATTTTTTCTCCTTGATTAGAATAAAGCGATTTGAATATTTTAAGCCGTTTTCAATTCATTTTTTCAAACTATGATATATTCCGGCCGAAGCTCATTATCAATATATTGCTATCAAATTTTCTATTTCAGTAAGTATTACTGTTAATAATCAATATGAATATGTAGTTCGTGTTTCGAGTTAGAGCATATTCATATACCTCGAATTTTTTTCTAATTCTTGGATGGAAATACTTCCTGCATTTTCGTGTCGTAACAATATCAATTCATTTCTAATAAAACAGCAGTAGTATTTTTCAATACCATAAATATTATCTTAAACTTGTAACTGTGATAGAAATTTCGGGAAAGATTTTAAAAAACATAGATTGCAGAATTACCACAGGCTGTGCAAAATTTTTTTAACTTGTCATGACAATTTATCCTTCGTGTAGAACGAGTAGAAAGAATTTATTTTATTTAGAATAATGATATTATTAGCTGTTAGAATGATTTGAGATTTATCTCGCTCAATTTCAGTAAATTATTGTTGCCTGAACAACTGCAATCACTTTTAGCCTTTAAATAAATAAAATTATAACTAATAATAATTAATTCCTTTTTTATAATAGTGATACAGTATTTTAAATACCGAAGTGCTGACTAAATATAAAGCACAGCAACTCATTGAGTCATACACACTTCCTTTATTGATTGCAAATTTAATCTTTCCTTTTGTAATTAAAAAAGTTTTTAAATTTTCAAAGTCTGTATCTAATAGTTTTTTGTTAGTGAATGTCCTAACATATCAATTTTGATCACTTGGACAAGACTTATTTATCTTAATACTTTGAGACATTATTAGAAAAGAATTAAATTTTTATCATAATTAATTAATTTGTACATGCCTCAATTTCTTAGTTAAATTTAAATTGCATTGATATGTGTCTCATTCTTATCGTGTTTTTTGGACGCAAAAAATGGAGTATCAAACTTTTCCGTTTCTGTGGTCCAATTGAAAATAGAAACAATAGTTTTCACCAATATATCACGTATCTGACTCATTACAGTAGAACTGTTACAAAATTTAATAAAGTTATGTAAGGACAGAAGAAGAGATGTAATGTACTTTCCCTCGTAATTTGTCATTCTGAAGCGCAGAGAGCGCTGTTGGCTTCAGTGGAGCATTTCACCTCATTTTTGAGAAGGCTGTTTGTTGCGTTTCAGTTTTCATATTTTCACTTCTATTTAATTTTTAAAGTTTTTTTGCAGAATTATTTTCTTTTTAAACTGTTTATTTCAGAAATTCTACTTCTCGTTAGACGTTAAAGCTTCATTTCCAAACATCAAGTTAAGCTTTATTCTGAGAGTGCTACTTCTGATTTAAATTTATTTTAAAACTGTTTGATATTTTCAGTAATGTCAAGAACGAAAATTATCAATTGGGAAATGAGCTGTAGACTGTGTGACTTACTCGTAATTTAACTTTAAATTCTTTAAATTTTCAGCCTTTGAAGACTGCAAATTTTTTGACTAAAGAATAAAAACAGTATCAAATAATTGTTTCAAATGCAATATGGACGTATTTGACATATATAGCAGATTCATTCTGTTAACCACTCAGTCAGAGAAAATTTGCATAACAAGAAGTTCTTCTCACGCTGTACAAATTTACGATAAAAAAATTTGATAAAATCAGCATATTATAAATCTATAGATTTGTATGTTGAAAAATTAAAAAAAATAACATCCTTCTCGAATGAATATGGATTTGTTGTTTCCTGTTACTCTTCAGTTAATCGAAATTCGCTTGTTTTGTATTTGTTTAGTCGTGCTCTTGTAACATTATGCGTTACTATCCATGAATATTAGCAAACCATTTTTACATTCATAAATTATATTTTGGATGAAACTTAGATATTATTGTTGCTTTTATCTTCAAGTATGATTGCTTAATATAAATTATTTATTTTGATATAATTATGGCTTATGTATTCAAATATTACTGCTTGATAAATTATTTATTTTCTTTGGTGGTCATTGAAAATTATTAGCTTCTGATTTTCTAAAAGTTTTTCACCAAATCTTGCATATTTCTTTGGTTTTTGAAAAATAAAATGAAATGAAACCGAGGTTTTATCAGAGTTTGCTTGGTTCGCAATGAAACTAATTAGAAAGTTTGTGCATTTCTTATCATGTATGGTTCAGAAATTTATTTAAAACTGTATTTTATTATTTTAGCTTGTTACTGACGGATTTTCTTCAGCATAGACCATGATATACACTTTCTCGGAATGTTTTACAGTAAATACTTTTCTTTTTTTTTAAATAATATAAACGAGTAAAAATTGAAAACAATAGAATAATCTAAATCAGAAAATTTAATTCTAACTATTGAGACCCATCAAAGTCAGATCATAAGCTTTTCCAACAATTTTATCACTTTATTATCACAAGATGAAAATTGAGCCATCATCTGATGTTTAAGAGTTAACAACTTTTGGCAAGCACTTATGCAGCAAACTTACTTTAAGTGCGAAAGAAAGCTTCGCTTCAACGGTCTTGCACTTTGTTATTAATAAAGAGTTTGGAACTTAGTAAACATTTTGATTTCACGCGTGAAGCGTGAAAAATATTAGCCGAATGAAGTCAAATATTTGAAGCGATGAAATTTATTACAAAATTTATGATCTTACAATTAAATT
>UYYF01004308.1:24168-36611 GCA_900618365.1 Thelazia callipaeda | reverse complement strand
TGTAAAAACTCCTACTCCAATTTTTCACAGTGACTGGTGTAGATTCTGCGACAAATCGTTACGAGAATCTGATGGAAAGATAAATGTGTTTGTAAAAGGTTTGCACTGAATGTGAACATCACCAAAATATTAATAGTTTGCTCGTTTTGTAGACATCGTTGAATTGCAGTGATAAGTTGTGTTTATCTCTTGAAGCACTGTTTATAAGTTGTGAAAAATGATTTTTTTTTTTCTAGCTTGATAACTTCTCGAGCTATGTACAAAGTTGCAAAAAAAATCGGACTCAAAAAGTTTGATCTACTTCAGTAGCTGGTTTGAAATCTTAAAAAAATTGCTCAGAAAATGGCCATTTTGACTTCAACAAATTCATTCTTTTTTTCCTTCTCTTTTAATTTTCTCAATTTTCACAAATTCAGTTATTCTTTATATAAGTTCAGATATCGCCTTTGAATAAAAATTTTAACGGAGAAGGTTATTCCTTATTTTTAATTTCTTACCCTTCTTTCCTATAATGTTTTATCATTTCATTCGAAATCCTTTGATAAAACTTTTGCATTCTATTCATTACTTTTAAAAGCAAAAATTCAACAGGCACTTATTATAAATCTTTAGCACTGACTTCTTGGAATGCAAATCATACAAATTATCCCCCGTAAAACAATTTGTGTTTCTTTTCGTCTTAGTTTCAAACTGTACACGACACATTGCAAATATGCTGTAAAAATAATTATTGATTGGTTAAACTGCTGCGCTTATTTCTACTAATTGATGTATTGCATTTTGTCTCTGGTACATTGTGTACAATAATATCGGTGCCAGATCATCTCTGCACTTTCTTAACTGAATTTTTTTTTGCAAAATATCATTCGCAGTTTAGCCATTTACTGTTTTAAGCAAATATTGCATTCATTTTGACCATTCAATTTAATGTATGCAAAAACTGGGCTGAAAGTTCCTTCCGAATAATGTAATACTGTTATGGGAAAAAAGCTAGCAAATGAAGGTCATTTATCTCAGTAGTTTTATATACCATAAAAGTTTCACTTTATATTTTTTTATTTAGACAATGTTGTTCATTCCTAAAATTTTTAAGTGTTATTCAAAAGATTAATTTGTATCGCAGTAATTTGAAATACTCCTTGTTTATTAATTATAAGTACATATTATAATCAAGTCTTATCTTTGTTAATTAGATAATTTGATTTATGAGTAGTCGAAAATTATTAAAAAACATTAATTTGTCATCCTAAATCATTTACTTTTGCTAAGCTTATCTGACAAAATGATTCATGTAAATCACTTCGGGAAGTTTTGCAGAGTTAGAAATATTAATAATTGTTGTTCACTCATTGCAAAATTACTGGAAAATTCGAAATTAAACATAGCTTTTCATCTCAAAAACTTAGCACTTCTTTTCTGCATGTTTCTCAAACTTTGCATTTTACAAGCAACCAAAAGCACTAACTTTGTGTCCATTACTTGCAGAAAAAAGTAATCTGGTCGGCTGAAAATTTTTTTGATTTCATTTTCAAATATTTTTAATTTCACGCACTTGTTTTTCTCTATTATCATTTATATTTTTAATATGGAATAGTGCTAGAGAGAGAATGAAGAGAGGACTCAATAGTAAAAAATGTACCTTTCAAATTTCTTCAATTAATATTGTCAACGAGATATTATTTACATAGTCTAATTGTCCATCTTAAAACTTAGTGACTAAATTGGGATAGTTGTTTGCACAGGCTTAGATAAATTTGGTGTCTTGGGAATGGAAAATCAACTTGAATTGGTTGCATTACATCTGTGTCTGTAATGACGTAACAAGTAATGGTGGTACTTCACTGCTCTCTGAGGGGTCACTAACTTATATATGCATTATGTCTGATAACTTGTAACGTTTTAAAAATTTTAATTCTTAATTAGATTTTTATCAAGTACATTATATACTAATTACTAAAATAATTTCTGTGGTAAAAATTGGCATATTGATAATAAAATTTTAAATTATTAAAGCTTTTCTTCATATAGTTTAGTGGATATGAAGTAAATAATTGACGAAATAATCTTAGTAATTGAGTGCACTATAAATAAGCAGCGATTAAGTAGCTTTTGCTTATATTCTCCATTTTCATGAATTTATGTTTTTTAAATTTAACGTAAACTTTGCATTTATATTGCACAAAATATTACTTTAATTTTTACACTAAAACTAAAGACTTTATTTTCAGCTCTTGAGCATGAAGAACACTTATGGAGCGATGGATGAGCTAGAGTCAACATCTTTAAAAACATCACGTGGTAGTGGTGACAAAGGCTGCACTTCATCAAAAATATCAAATTACAGTGACTAAGCCCGTGAATTGTCATCGTAGGAGTAGTTTAAATAGATAAAGTAATACTGAACAAATAAGCATTCAAATTAGCTATTCAGTTTTTACTGGGTACTTTTTTATTTTCATGCTTTCTCAACTCCCTACTAGAATCAGCTGCATTGCATGCCGAGGAACGAATTTGATGTTATATTAAAAAATAAGTTTTAACTGTAATGGAAGTAAGTCTGCGAAATCTGAGACTGAAATAATTCTAAGAGAGTTGAAGGTTACGGTTCAGAAGTAATAAAAGCCCTAATTTCATGTCATTCAATTTTTTGCGTTCTGAAGAACAACTAGTGCTAAAGTTATGAAAAATTCAACTCTTTACAGATAAGTTAACTCTGATGACTTAAATAATTGCATCTACATTCGCATTTAGTGCAAATATAGACAAGTTATCGAAAATAAAATGAAAGATTGTTTGCTTTACTTTTGTTTTTATCATTTTCTACTTGATTTTATGTAGAAAAATGGCATTAACAAGGGATGGAGTAGTTTTAAGTGCACAAAATGAGGAAAAAACTGAATTATCAAGGATTTGAAAAATTGGAAAGATCAACAGCAACAACAACAGGTGTTACTTAGTTTTAGAGGGATGAGCGACGTTGAAGAAAAATCAGTTCCTTGCCTGTCAGCTGGGCCTTATCACCAACATCCGAAACCTATTCTTACGGACAGTGCACTTATCAGTCGTTAGTTTCTACTCTTTTTCATGCAGTCCAGCTGCAAAAAACGAAAAATTTAAATTTCATGTCAAAAAGTTTTTGTCCAAATTAAAAATTGTGTGAAAAGTTGGCAGAATAACAAATACAATTTCCCATTTAATCATTTTCCATTAAACCAAAGCAATCTATCGAAGAATGATATAATTCATTCCTTGAATTGGAAATTTATTAAAACTGCCGCAAAACCAATAGTCTCATTTTTACATCTTATCCATTTAGTTGATTGTTCGAACTGCAACGATTAAATCATAATTTCAGATGGTACATTTCTTTTAGTTCTGAGCTGATAACATCTAAAACTTTTTTTCTGGTGATGAGAATGCCTAAATAATTTCTGATGATAATTTCCAATTGGAAATGGTTTGACTTAAAATATTCGATTAAGTAGAATTGATTTACAAAATGAAAAAAGCATGCATTCAAACTTGGTGAAGGAAAGGTTTTGGGACCAAAGCCATAAATAATTATCTATTTTTCAGATTATGAGCTCAGATTACTTTAAGCTTGTATTATTTGACATTTTGAGGTCTTGAAACCTATCACGAAAACTCACATCGATACTTTGCGCAATAAGTTCAGATTCTATAGAGCATCATTTATTGGGAATTTCACAAAAAAATTAATTAAAATGGTAAAAGTCATAAAGTGATAAAGAGATGACAAGTTCCTCACAGAGGCTTTGTACTTCCTTGGGATCTATAATTTGAGGGACCACTTTACCCTATTGCTGTAAAGTGTTTAATGTGGCCATATCTCTTATTATAACCCAGTAATTTGGAATTAATTTGCTTCCGCTTCGATGCATTCTCACCGATTTACATTCTGATCTGATCAACTTGTCGTTTCTTTTCTTAGTTTTACCTTCGAATACCTCTCTCAACCAATTTACAGTTTTCACTTCGTTATTTAGTTCATATCTAATTCAGATTAGAGCAAACTCTTTTCAGATCAGATTCAGTTCAGCTTAACTTGATTATAACATACATTTGGTTTTATATTTCATGTATCATATTACTACTCTGCGGCAACTATTTTGTCAATTGTTTATATGTCGCCTACACATTCAATTTCCCAAGTTCTGAAATTCAAAAAATATTTGTGAAAGTTCAAAATTAGTTATAATTGTCTGCTAATGCGTGAAAAATATACTTAATTCATTAATCATTTTATTTAAAGACTTAATTTGAAATGATATAAAACGAAAGCTCAAGTAAATGTGAGCTTATTGTGATATGCTAATTATCCATCTTTGAATCTTCCATTAAAATGCCTCTCACAAATCATTTTCACTATTTTCTTTAAAACTTTCAAATAAAAAGGCCGCCAATGAAAGGAAAAGGAGAACACTGCTTGCTTTGATAAACGTGTTTTCAGTTTCTTTGTTAGAAACAAAACCACGTATGCGTTGTGAGCGTAACATGCGTATTGTTATAAAACTTGCTGGATTTTTTATGCGCTATTAAGAACATTTCTTCGGGAACATTTGCAGACTGAAATGTGCCTTTTTGTACATGACTAAATTGGCTGGTATGTGTACTTTTTATATATGTTTTGACTTTAAGGAATGTTTTCAGCGGAAATTGTATAGTTATGCTGGTATCGCTTTCATCATAAAATACTCATTGATATGAGCAAAATTAATTTGGCTTATGAGTAAAAATGTGCACACATGTGCACTATGTATGCTTCTTCATAAAACTTTTGCATTGAATAGCGAATTGAGATTTGATTGCTATTTGAAGAATTTGCAGGCTAATGTTTGACTAGTTTATCAGCTACACTGCCATTTTTCTGACTCAAAATAATCTAAGCTAGCTAACTGGCTTCTTAGATTCGGTCCAAATCCGACTTTTCGAGCTAATTCAGCCGAAGGACTATATGCATTTTCTGAACTTTGGCACATTTCGCTTCACTCGTTTCTCATCATAATTTGATTATAAACTTGGCTATGCATGCTCCATTCTCGGTCCCATTCAAATTATCGCAGTTTCAGGCCCAATGCTTTCTACTCTGCAAATTGCTACAAATTCTATGCCTGCAAGAAAGCTCACTCCAAAAAATGCTTGATGAATTTTTTGAATAAATAATTCATCTAATGGCGGAAGTAAAATGCAAAATGCTCTCAGATTGGTTTTCGGTCTCAATTTAAGCTTGAATTTTTTCACGCCTTTACAAGCTGGATTCGTTTAGCTCTGCTCGAGCAGTTGAACAAGAATACATACTTCTTAGCCAGAGAGGTCATAGAGCTAGGTATTACTGTTTTTATTGCTTAAATGGACAGATGATAACTATCCCATTTATGGGCAGCAACTAATGAAGTTTCGATATGCATATCAGCTACGAAGCAAGACAAAGGTCAACTCTGATCAGACCCCGCCCTCAAGAGCTGATTGAATTATTGAAAGCGAATGGGCGTGCTAAATGACTGTAAATGCCAGTTGGCTTGCACATTGCTATCCACGACCGTGTTTGTACTTCCTTCTCAACTGCACCTGACCAGAACCAATCTAATTTAGCTCATCTTAACCTAGCCTAACGTGACTCAACTCAGCCCATTATAATTGATTCGGCCTGATTTGATCCAATCCTATTAATGCAGGTTAAAAGTGGGAGTTTCAGCTAACTGAATGGATTCTAACTTTAGTCTACGTTAAACTGTTGTTAGTTAATGTTAGTTCCGTCCTTTCGGTATTCCAAATCGAGATTGGAAGTCTTTCTCTTCTTGCTTAATAATTTCCATAAAATATGCAGAAAGAGCTCCCTTCCTCACGTGGCAGTGCCAGCATCTTTGGTGAGTTCCATCCTTTCTCTCATCGCTTTCTTTATTTCACTTTTATCAGTTTCTATCATAACTACATGGTCAAAACTTCATCTATTTGACTTTTTCTTTGATATGTCCACTTTTAGCGGCTTCAGTCTAACTCAGTAAATATATAAGTAAATAAAGTAATTACTGAATGCTATCAAAGTCTGATTTTTTTGTTGTTGATAATTTTGCAAGGAGAAGAAGCATCTGCCAAATTTTTAAATTCTATTTGTGATATACGGAACTTTCGTATCTGTTTTTAAATTGCCTGTTAATTTGTCGATTTATTCATTCTATAGTTACTCATTTCACCGAAAACAAACAAATTTGACTTTTCTGTATATGACTTCGGTACTAATTCTTGCAAGACCTTTTTTCATTTAATTGATTTTCGTTGCTTATCGCTGCAAAAATTTTGGCAAACGGCAATACTTTTTCATTTGCTTTCTGTTTGCAAGCGAAAATTAGCAGTCTTTCATGCAAGAAAAAGCAAAAAATCTATTTACTATCATCTGAACTCTTATAAATTCATTTTCAAGCTATTTGCATCAATGTCTATTTCTGTACTTCGCCATATGTTATTAGATTTTTAAATATTTGAGGACTAAAAATCAAATCGACTGACGATAAGTACAAATTACGCTGAAATATATTCTACCAAAAAAATAATGCAAACTTCTTATCAGATGTTCATCTGAGATCTTCCAACATAAATAGTAATATTCGCGCGGCTCTAAATTATTTTTCCATTTATGCAAAAAAATTTAATCAAACAGAATTAAACAAAATTATGAAATATGGCATATTTCTAGTTTCATGCCAGTAAGGTAGAAAATCTATCGGTAGACAAATTAGGTGTAATTATCTACTACCACAAGTTTTTTTACAGTTTCATCTTGCAGTCAGTCTTACAGGACTTTTTTTTTCGGAACTGTTTTTGAGAAAAGTAGAAATTCGGATAATTGATTTGCTGCCTGAAAAAATATGCGAATTCTTAAGCTTATTATCGTATCAGAATACATCCTAAGAATATTGTAAGTAAATATTTATTTACGCTTAAAGTCAAAGTGAATTTGAAACGAAAATAATTCCATGACTAGAAATCAAATATGACTGCGTAGATAATTTGTGATAAAAATAGATAGCTTATTCTACGTGATAAGTGTACAGTTTAGTGTTTCGTCCCTTATTATGCGAATTTCGAATACTTTGGTATTAAAGTAAGCTTTTAATATTTTTATCACAAATTTTGACTCGGCAAAAATTTGCTGTGAACTCGAAGGACTTTTGGTTGAAATGAAAAAAGCCAACTTTGAAAGTGCTAAAACTTGTAATGAACAGCGATATTAAATACTCTTATCTCATCCTTTCAACAATATTTTCGCATATGTAAGTGAATTAACAATAGCTATGACAACTTCACTTATTCAATACTAATTTGTTAAGAGTAATAGTTTAAATGCAAGAACCTTCCGTATGCAAATCGACTACATGTGTGATTAGCACGCAATTTTTGATTACTTTGAAACAGTGTAATATGCATAATTCATCACTATTCTTTGATGGCAAATTTCAGTTGCTCAAAGCTTTTACAACTGCTCGAATAGATACATTTCTTTGAGATAGACAGTATGTATGCATTTGAGGACTGCTATATCTCGACCCATCACCTTAATTACCATCATTACCATTTTCTCTCGTTTTTACATTTTACCGCTGTGAGTCATTTTGTTGCTCTAATTTGCATATTTTAAAGCAACTAATTTCGGAGGAGTTATTGTAAAAAAATATAGTATTTATTCAGTTTCAAAATGACCAGCACATAATTTACTACTAATAATAACAACTTTAATTAATGAATAAATCTTGAATAGAAATGGCAGTCCAAATTCCGACACTTACCTTTCAGTCTAGCATCAAAATGCACATCAGTCCCAACCTCGTGCCATAAATTTTTAAGCATCTGACTTCCTGTAACCGAAGTATTGAGCTAGTTTTCTATCGAGTCTGAATATTTCCAAACTTGGATCAAAACAATATTTCGTCTAATTTTTTTGTTTTATCAAAGTCAGTGCTCAATGATTAAAAAAATTTTCCTATTGATTTGTTTGTGATTCGATCAAAATATGAATGATTAGTGATGACGTGGTGAGCTTCTTTTAGAGCAGGCAAATAAGTAATTATTTTCTTTCATCAACATCTGTTCAAGCAGGAATTCAATTTATGTTTGGTTTTTTGTTTAAATTTTTTCATTTTTTGTTTAAGACTTCAAAGTATGCTCATTTAGCATCCTTTTAAAATAAAAGTGGAAGAAATTTCTGTATCCGCTCCATGATTATAATCGATGTCTTCTCGTCAATCAAAGTCTAAACTAAATTAATTAAATTTTAGTTGAATGAATACTACTGAATTCTGATTTAAATTTTAGGTTTTCTGAGCATTCCGCCTCCTAAATATCCACTTCCACCATCAGTTTCATTTACGGAAATGAAAGGCCCCCCTCCGAAACGCAATTTACCGATTCCCCCTGGAATAAAGTCGGAGGAAGCCAGTTCAGTTCAAGTTATTGATGATTCACAATATGATGAACCTGGAATTCCATCTGAAATGAGACGATATTATGAAGGTAGGTGTCGCATTTCATGATCATGAAACACTTATTCGTCACCAGATACTCATTTATTCTTGTTTCTGAGAATCGATTAGTTTCATTTTTATATTTACTATCCAAAAGTTTTAAATAAACTGCAAGTTTTAAAATTCACTCAACCAGAAACAGTCATCATCAGAAGAATATATGATTCTTATAAATAATAACTCTTACATACATACTCTTACAGACACACCAAATTTTGGGTTTTTCTAATGGAATATTTTGTGTGAATTCAATTTAATTGAACTGAAATAATTTTAAACTACGAGATCTAAACAGTATTAAAAGTGTACTGTCATCCAGAATTTTTTAAAATTATTTGGCATTATTTGTACAGGGCTTGTATCATCCAGACGGCGTTCGAGATTATTCAACAACAGCAACAACAACAACAATAATAATAATAATAATAATTATGAAATTTCCACATCTCAGCAGGTATGCATTTATCCATCATATCATTACTTCCATCACTGATTGAACTTTAAGCAGAACAAAATGAAAACGTTGGTGGGAGAAGCATAAATTTCAAAATAGATAAGGAAGTATTGGTTCATTATTTGTGATTATGTTGCATACTTTACTTTTTAATCAAATATTGAATTGATGTTGTCTATTTTGTAGTTACGTACGACGGGAAATGGTATAGGTCGGAATGTACGCTCTCTTGGTGAAGAGCAATCTCCTTCTTTTTGGGATGATGGAACTAGGCAAATGCTGCTTCAGAATCCTGAAACTGGCAGTTATTACATCCCCATCAGCTCTGGTGATTTCTTCGTCATCTTTTTTTTCTTTGTCAAACGCATTACAAATAAACCTTTTTCAAGGAAAAAATATGAGTGATTAGAGTACTTATCATATTGGTGTACAGCGTATTTAGCATTGATTTCAAATATGAAACTAAAATACACTAAGGCAAAAAACAGAACTTTAATGATAATGAATGACTTGATTTCTTTCATAAATATTAATTTATTTAGGAATGTCTGGTTCAATTTGATTTCAGTAATTATTTTGTGATTTTTTGCAGTCGAAGTGAAATATTTTAAGTGATTACAAAGTACTCAAAATTACAAGTTTAAAAGAAATTGAGGGAAATTAAATAAATATAATAATTTTATTTTAGTTTTACTTACATATTATCTTTTTTTCTTTGTCAAACACATTACAAATAAACTTTTTCCAAAGAAAAAATATGAGTGAATTTTCTAATTCAGGCG
Source organism: Thelazia callipaeda (assembly GCA_900618365.1). Taxonomy (NCBI): domain Eukaryota; kingdom Metazoa; phylum Nematoda; class Chromadorea; order Rhabditida; family Thelaziidae; genus Thelazia; species Thelazia callipaeda. The sequence goes on along the minus strand of UYYF01004308.1, from coordinate 26,835 downwards.
GTTGATTTGTTCTTTGGATTACGTCTTTCCAAAGGGATTTAGTAGTCTCGTCAACAATGTTTTGTCTTCTACTTATTTACTTCATTTGTACAAAGATAAAATTGTGTAGAAAAGGGGAAAGTATACTTACTTCAGCAAAGATCAAAAGATAAAATTACTTTCGTACTCAGCTGTTAGAGGTAATCAACTTCATCTCAAGTAACAGGAGGTCAAGAAAGGAAAAACATTTAACAATAAGTTTCGTTTCTAGCTTACATTTAAATATTAATTTTGCTTGTAAATGGAAATATTACTTTGCTTGTAATAGTATTACAAGCTCAGCAATAAGCTTCTGGAATTTAAAAAATAATAAGCTAGTAATAGAAGTATTTGTGAAGGTATCAAATTTTACAGTCTATTAAAATATGAATTCTGTTATATTATTACCTGAGAAGACTCAACCGAGCAAATATTCATATATGCACAAATTATATATATAATGAAATAATTATATGGAAGAAAAAAAAAGTTTCAAATATTCATAACTTTCTGTTGTTCATCTAAATGCATATTCATTTGGATGCAATTATTTATATATATATATATAGTTTGTGCATAGTTGACGTGTATAACAATCAAAAACGAAAGTGATTACTATATATGGAAAAGTGCAAAAGTAGAATGACAAAAATCAGAAATAAAATAATTATATGGAAGAAAAAAAAAGTTTTTGAATGAAAATTGAGGGGTTGACTGGAAACACAATGAAAAAATTTTCGAATTTTTTTTCGGACAAGAGTTCGCTAAGCAAATGCAAAGCGTTAACAAGTAGCTTAATTTGTCCGTCTTACAGTAGTGTTAATGATTTTAACAATTACTGACTGAAATTAACCTAAAACATCCTTGCCTGCCATAAGTTTTTACTTCAAGTTCTAAAAATTTTCATTGATTCATCGACTAATTACATTGATGAAAGAATTTTTGGAATTTTAGTTATTGATGATTTTATTTATATTTTGGAATAATAAGTGGTTATGAAGGGGTTACAAGTCATTATAGTAATCGTGGTTAGATTTTAGTACTGACAATTAGAAGATTTTAGTGCTATTAATATGCGGTTTTCAACAAAAGGGACCTTTGGAATGTTAGTATCAGTGTTATTCTTACGGCAATAATTATCAGTATTATTATTGTTATTATTGTTCTTTGATAAATTTTACTATCGAACTATGTCTGTTGAGAAAATAGAAAAAGTTAAAGCTTGAATTATAAGATGTAGGAGGTCGTATCGACTGATTGAATATCCACTCATCTTTGACCGACAGGAATGATCACTTTGCATCGGAGTAATAGTCAGTCTTTGAAAATCTTTGCTTGACAAACAGATTGATTTTAAATTTCTGAAGGAGGTACATGAATTAGTCCTAAAGTGATGACTATATTATTATATCTTCATTAATTAATTTTCGCGACAACAGTAACAATAAAAATAAAACCTGCACGTTTTGCTGCGTAACGAAGAATACATATCGAAGCAAACTTGAATTCATATGGTCTTTATGAAATTCAACTAATATCATATTTGTATCAATAGGAAAAGTTGAGAATTCAGTCAAAGTTTGAATAGTTGCATAATTTATGTTGTATTTTACTTTACATCATAAAATATTCAGAATGAGCAATACTGTAATATTATTTTTAAACAGAAATCAGGATCAATTTATGAAAATGGCAGGTGTTAGTTATTTTAAATTCAGTAACTCACAACTTCTCAGTGTAATAACATTTGGTTGGTAATAAATTAACGAATGATAAAAAATTAAGTATTATTGTAAAGCAGTCATTGATCAGTTTTTTTCTTGAAATTTAATTGCAAGTTTGATAAGAAAGTTGAAAAACTGAATGCTTTTCAGGTCTTACAACATCATCTTCAATATCTCCATCCAGTCATTTACATGACAAGTAAGTTGCTGAAAAGATTCAAAAAATGTTTTTATATATTTTAAAGGGAAGAAGTATACAAAGAAATTATTTTTTGTTTCTTGATATTCTTGCATTATTCATTTAATTGATTGACGCACCACTAAAATATTAGATATTTGACATGGATATGCCAATTTATAATAAAATTGGTAGTAAAGATCAGAAAGATTTTCTATTAGTCAAGTTTTCTGTGTATTTTTAGAGTGAATTTTTCAAACATATTTATTATAATTCAACGTAATTATTTAAAAATTTTATCTTAGCTATTTTCGGTAGTTTATGAAGAAAAAGATTTAAGACTTTGATCCACAATGAAGGCCAACAAAAAAATAAAGGTTGATTAACGGTAATTAGCCATGATTATTTTGTGATATGAAAAGTTTGGCTTCATATAAATTATATATTTCTTCTGTGATTTTATTAATGGGAGGAATTGCCGAACAAAATGGTGACAGAAAATGAGCTTAGGATAGAAGTTTCGATAGTACAAAGATTCTGGTCTTTTGCTTATTGATGCTTCAACCTCTTTTTTTTTGAATTGTGAAGAATTGAACAGGTGATTAAGTTTGTATTTATGAGTAAATTTGACTAAACTGCTTACCTACGGTTAAAATCAACGCAATATCTTAAAATTGCGATTTTTTAGACGGATTATTGAGACGCAGCAATTATCATCACTACCTGCGTAAGAATATATACGGAACC
>UYYF01004308.1:0-24158 GCA_900618365.1 Thelazia callipaeda | reverse complement strand
AAAAAAAATTGCGATCATGGTCTCTAGCTTAGCTTGCTCTGGCTTTGCAGTACTTAGCTAAATGAATGGTAATAGCAAATGACTGCAGTATAATTACACTTAAAGAAAATGTATTTACTGAGAATACAAACTGATTCATATCTGATCATAATTGAAAATATTTATGACTATTTTTGATTCAGCTCTGTAGATATTTAGGAAAATTAACTGTGCTTCGCATGACTTCTACATGCTCTAACAACCGGCACAAAAATGAGTTGGTTTTCATGAACTCTCCGATTGAATCGTTGCTTCAGTGGTAAGGAATGAATGAATGAATGGTAAGGAGTGCAAAAAGACAGGAGGTAGTTGGATAATGCCTTTCACTGAGCTGTCTTCGTTTGCTTGTCAAAAGTGAAACATAAACAATGCGAACGTCTCTTTCCCCTGTTCATATGCAAATACGGAGTGAATGAATAAATGTGTGAAGTGATGGGTTAGTAATGGGTGAGTAAAGTGATGGGAATTTTATGTCATATTTATACACAGAAAAAAGCATAGAAGAAAGTTATAGTGAATGCGATTTTGTTTTACACGGTGTATACTTTAGAACATTTGACATTCAAATTGTTTGCCGCTTCATTTATGCATGAATTGGATGGGAAGCATTCATGCATGTTTTTGATCTAAACATGAATGATTTTATATGTCCACTTTTGAAATGGATCTAATGATGAAAGTGAAGTCAAAATTCATAGCTAAAATAATTTCACCCCCAAGTACTGGTTTGGATTAGAAGCCAAGTGAGATTTCGAATAGTGTGCTTTGAATTATACATAATTACATGATTGCTACTGCTTCGCATTGTTGTTCCTTCCGACAGCTCTCAAATGGCCACTCAATGATTTAAGGGGCTGACCGCCCTTCAAATTAAGGCTAATCTTATTAATGTTATTATCCTCAACCGCAACATTTCTAGTCATAAATTTATTTCATTCTCAGTAGTTCATTTGACACCTTTGGTATTTAAAAATGACATTTATATCAAACATCCAAGTTTCTTGCTCATGAAGTGTTTGAAATTATATTCATATCTGTTAATGACATTGCATCTACCTTCATTTTTTGACTTTCTTTAGATGACTAAATCGAATTCAAGTTAGAACACGCGAAAGTATATAATTTTATATAGTGATATATAATTTGATAGTGCACTTTTTTGTTTTCTCTTATACATGGTAGGATTTTAGCTGAGTTTGATATTTGTTTTCATGATTTCGAATGAAATGCAATTTGGAAACAATCTAAATCTTACCTCTGGAATGACATTCTGATTCTGAATCTTTGGATCTTTCTCCTTAATTTACTCATATCAGTTAACTTTAACTTAATCTTATTCTCCATCATTCGCAGTTTTTTAATAAAATTTCGGATTTTATTTTAGACATCTTACTGTAGTAAAATATATATTCACCGGTTATAATATTTTATAAATTTGATTTTTAAATGATGCAACGAAAGTAAAAACAAAAAGGACGAAGGCATGAAATTACAAAAGTTGCTGGGCAGATAATTTAGTGCACTTTTTGTTGACTAACTATAGAAATAAAATGAAACTTTGATGTAGATTATAACTGAGTTACGCTAAAATTAGTAATGTTCTTCAAATAAATTTTATGATTTCTCAAAAGCATTGCAGAGGGAAATTTTCAACAGCGTCAAACGTGGCATCGACATCAAATCTCCGAGAGTCTCAGCTGGAAACTAGCGTGCCATGGAAGAAGATTCGATATGACACTGACAAAGGCTTTGATTTAATAAACCACTCAACGAACAAATATATAGATAGAAAGCGATTAAAACCGTTTTGCAACTGGAGAACTGTTGCGATATTGTCATTTCTGTCTTTAATTTTCACTTGCCTTATTATACTTTTATGTAAGCTTTAGTTTTGTTATTTTTGCTAGTTAGGAAGATAATTTAGTTAGTCTCATTGTTTTTTAAATCTAGAGTGATCTGTTTTTTTTCACATAAAATTGGGCAACCCAAAATTTAAACGAGTCAATCCTATTGAACATTCTTCAGATTACTCAGATAATTTGAGCACCTGAGAATAGTTACAATAGGTTGATATTGAACTGTTATGTTGGGCGCTTGATTCAATAACATCTGTAGTGAACTTTAAATAAAAGTATGATTCATATTTTTCATTAGATTTTAATCATTTTAGAAATTTTAAAGTCAAATTTCCTACTTTGTAAACTTCTACTGTAGAAAAAATATCTGACTGATAATTAGTTTTTTAGTTTGGAAAAAGACTATCAAAAATTCCATTTTTTATTTCAATGTTATTTCCCACTTTTTCAGTGTTACTAGAAAGTGATCATTCTCGAGAAGCGTGTGAGCAGGCAACTCGATCTGTTTATTCATCGGCTTCTGCATCAGGTTTATTTCACTTAGATGCACGACGCGATGTACATATGGATGGTACAATTTTACGTCCTTTACCTGAAAGTTTTGAATTAGGTCAGCAAATTGATGCGGATTTGCCACCGGGAATTATTGTGTACTCGTAAGTTTCTAATACATTTTTATTCACTGATTCTTAGATTTGAAGCATAGCATTTATGTGCATTAACAAAATGCTATGTTTCAAATCTATCTTTAAATATAAATCACATTTTCATTGATTCATTTTGTTAAAGTTTAACAAAATAAAATTTTCACAATCACTCAATGAATGCTTCATTTGCAGCTTGTAATTTAAGCGAAAATAAAATTGTTACGTTTTTGTCAGTTGTTTTTATCTTTATTAAAAAATACAATCAGATTTTTTTTGCAGACACTTTTCGGTGCAGCAAGACAGTCATGTCATGTTTAATATATCGGTGGATTCACAAGCTCAACTTGTCATTTATGGTCGAAGAACTGCATTCCCGTCACCGACAACGCACGATTTCATGGACATCATTCATGCTGATTTACTGCTTCCTTCCTTAAATTCTTCAAGTAGTCGGTCAAAACGTTTCACACCGGTACGGTAGTTTAATTTTCAATTGTAGTTGAGTTCAAAGTTGGAAATCATCAAAAAATTTTTGCTTTGATTTGTTTAAAATACGAATTGATGCAGTAAAGCTCATAAATATGCCATCAAAAACTTGCACAAAGTAGTTAGCAAACATCGGAAAAAAGCGACAAAATCATTAATTAGATAACTTAATCATTTATAATTTAGGTGAGAAAGCTTGCTTCTAGAAGCAGACTTAGTTGAATTCCGAGTATTTATTTGGCTTGTCGAGGATTGAGTTTGCCGATGCAAATCTTTGAATTAATCGTTTTGAGAGTTTAATCACTGAATGATTATAGTTTTTTTATCTCTTCACTCTTTGATCTCGTGTTGGTGCGTTGTAAAGATGAAACGGTTGCTTATAGTAGGACTTTTTCCGCGATCACTTTGAAAATTTCTTCTGCAACTGCTCGCAAAGTTGGGAGCAAACAGAAAAACATGTGTAATTATCGTATGTTGCAGCTGCTTCGAACAGCAATTGTGATACACTATTTGTTCAGTGGACGATGGCATATAGGATTACTGAACGATGTATCTCAGGTACTGTTGTCATGATTATTAAACGACATCATAGAAAGGGAAATTAACACATTCTCATTATTCAAATCTATCACTTGTAGAATGACTATTATTCAAAAACTTTTTGCATGGCAAGCAGCTGTTTGAAGAGAAATATTTAGGAGTTTAATCTAGTTTAAGATCATTATGTAAAGTGATCAAAAAAGAAAATAATGCAATATTATTCACTCACGACTGAGTAGACAGAAAAAGTAACAATTTGCATAATTCATAGCAATAATTATGTGAAAAAATGAATTATAAATTGATAATGACTTTTTACGTAAGAAGGATATTGCAAAAAACTGAAAAGACTTCAGTTCAAATGCAAAATAAAAATTAAATTAAAAGTTTCTCATTAATTAATTGGTTTAGATTCTTTGAAACAGAGACTGATTGCAGTCGCTTGCTTTTATGGTTGCAGTTGTTTTCCTTTCCAGCCATTTCCGATACGTGTGGTTGCGACAGTAATTGCAGATCAGATGGTTAATGAGGACATGGATGAATGTCGGTATGAGTGTACAGGTCATGGTCACTGCAAAGACGGCAAATGTTTCTGCTTCCCTGGATATACGGGCACATACTGCGAGGAAAGTAAGACATCATTCACTCATAGTGTTGATCGATGCAACGCTTGCATGAAATTTGCTAATTAATTAACTAGGCTTAATTTCGCAGATTTAGACGATGTTTAAAGTACTCAATATAAACCATAAAAATGTTTCAACTTTCACATTTAGCAGTCAGTTAAAGGTCTCTTCATTGCTATTTCCAATGTCTTTTGCTTTTATTGAAGTGCCTCGAAATGTATTTTTAACAAATCTTAAATAAGAAAATCACCTTATTACATGTAAACAATATTATGACAAGACAAATTAAGAAGTAATATTGTTAAACCATTTATTACAAAAATCGATGTAATGAATTTCAAATTCAATAAATGGATTAGCTTATTTCAGATAGTTCTTTGTCAGTTGTGCAGTAATTTGGTTTAGATTGATATCATCGATATTATATATAACATTCGAAGTTACGGCAAAATATTTATAAAATTGCTTAAAATCTGTGTATAGAAAAAATTGCTTATAATACAAGTGTTTTTTTGCAATCTTTGCGAATTGCAATGAATATAAATTGTACTTCAAACGCATGTTTCAGATTCGTGTCCAGTACTGTGCAATGGAAATGGTATATTTTCGGGAGGTCAGTGTATATGCCATGAAGGTTATAAAGGGTCCGACTGTGATCTCTTGATCCATTGGTGTGAAGTACCAAATTGTAATGCTCATGGACAATGTAATCAGTTAGGAAAGTGTGAGTGTGATTCAGGCTGGACGGGGGACTTCTGCGATAAAGTATTCACTTTATTATTTCTTGATATAATTAATTAATTAGTTTTTGATGACATTACAAAACTAAAAATAATTTTAACTTGATTTGTTTCCCTAGAAAAAAACATAAGTTTTCAAGTAAATTTTATCAATGAACTTAAACTTTTTAATTTTTCTTCATGTTAATTATTTTTTGATAAGCACGAGCAGATGTTGCTTAAATGACAATCGAGAAATTGTGCGATGGAGAATTTGGCTAGTTAGCAGTCTAGTTAATTAGTTAATTTCAATAGGAGAGTGAATAATCATCTAATTTTAAATAATTGTGCGGTAAATTTCAGAAAGATTGTGTGGATCCTCAATGCGGTGGCCATGGTATTTGCTACAACGAGAAATGTTATTGTGAAGAAGGCTATGGAGGAGAAAGATGTGAGCAATCATATTGGAGCAAAAGTTGCGGAGATTATGAAACTAAAACCAAGACAAATTCAATCGGTGATTCTGTTTGCGGCAGTCGTGGAAAGTTCAATTCAGAATCTGACCGATGTATTTGCATTCCTGGGTTTCATGGAAAGCGCTGTGAATTGGGTGCTTATTAGTCTTTTAAAAATGAACTTTGAATGCTAGTGTTCAGTCAAATATATGGTGCATTTGCAGAACGGTGTGACGTAGAATGTCACCATGGTTCTTGTGGCAATGGTATTTGCGTATGTGATGAAGGTTGGACAGGTATGGATTGCAGCGAGAGACAATGTTTGCCGGGTTGTGAGTTACATGGTCACTGCAACAATGGTACCTGCATTTGCACCAAAGGCTGGAATGGAGCAAATTGCTATATTGGTTAGTTTTTGCACTCTTCATTGAATTCTTGACAAAAATCACTGCATTTAGTTTTTGGCAAAATTAAGATAATTTTAGGCTTTTGAAAGCATTCTGTTTGAAGTTTGTGAGCCATGACATAATTATAATCATAGTAATCACTATTGAAGATGCACTTTTCGAAATCACTACTGTTTTGAAATTTGTAGCAATATTTATTATCTTACGATAGTAATTATAGCTAAGATTAATTTCACCTATCAAGAACTGTTATATTGAGTTTTACTATTAGTGTGTAATTACTGATTCGCCAAAATGCGCAAAAATTTTTCTCGAAGTTTTAAATCGAAAAAGCTAAATATCATAGTTTTGTGAATCAGCAAAGTACTGTTAAATTTTAGCAGAACAATGACAACAACAAGCAGAAAATATGAGTTTCTCATTTCAGCTGGTTGTGTTAATGACTGTAATGGTAACGGCGCGTGTGAACTGTTTTCCGGCGAATGGAAATGTGCTTGTTATACATCTTATTTTGGTGCAAATTGTTCCCTGCCTGTGGAGTCAAATTGTGAAGATGGCATAGATAATGATAATGGTAAGAAATCTTTATAACTAGTATCAACACACAAAGACTTTTTTGACCTTAATGATAGTTCTAAAAGAATTGCTTAACAGTCTTATAAAGCACTGATTAATCAATTAATTGTAATGCAAAATTTTTTTGAATGAACAATTTTAGATGGTTTGATAGATTGTGAAGACTCGGAATGCTGTACTGACAGAAGTTGTTCATCCAGTCAGATGTGTGCGACCGTTGTGCAACCGCGAGATGTGCTTCTGAAAGTTATACCAGCTCTGAATGCTAATTTCTATCAGGTCAGTAAAGAAACTATATATATATTAAATAAGCAAATCGGAGTAAATCATCTTTTCTGCGTTATATATAAAGAGAGTGGAGAAAAGAATGGTGTTATTAAACTTATCCAAAATCATTTTTTGATGTTATTTCATTTTTTCAGCAAATTAAGTTTTTAATTCAACAAGATTCAGTGCAGCGATACGCAGATGAACGCCATTTTAATCAAAAGTGACTCTTTCATTTTTAAGCGCTCTAATTTGTAATTTGCCACCGTGAAATACTTGGTCTTGAAAAGTCTTTTCCGAGTTTAGTTTGTTAAGGGGAAATTAAAATTATATGGAATTACTTTTACTGTTGTTACTAATATACTGCTGTCTCAAAATTCTTTCACTTCCTCCTGACGAATAAAAAAAATTACTGGATATGACAAGTTTGACTTGGAGTATTTATTGACAACTAATCCGCCATGCATATACCTAATTTAGTTTATACATGGTGGATTACTGGTGAGAGTGAAAAGATTTTTCTATTCACTGATTAATTTACTCACTGTAGTTCTGAAAATTTGAGAAAATTCATGAGCATTTTGAAATTTTTGAATTTCGAAAAGCAGTGGATTTATGTCGCCTTACTTCTGTGTATTACAGTTTCGTATCAGTTGTACGTGGGCGTGTCCTGGCTGAAGACGGCTCTCCGCTTACAGGCGTACGTGTCGCTGAAGCACGTCACCCACCTTTGGGTTTTACGTTAAGTCGTAGTGAGGATAACGGTGGTGCTTTTGATCTGGTAGTAAACGGTGGTAAGACTGTAACATTGCAGTTTATGAGAAAGCCGTTTGAAAAACTTGAAAAGAACTTTTACATCCCATGGAATGAAATCGTTTACGTGGGTGACGTGAGAATGCGTTTAACACCAATGGTGGGTAAATTTTGGGCCAAAATTTATGAAATTGAATAACTTCTAAGAAATTTCTTGTTGAAGTTCTAGTTTGCTTGATAATTGTGATAAAATGACACTATATATATCATACAATTATATAGGGAATTTTCATGGTACTATATGCTCAGTGATGTATGAACTGCTCTTAAGCCTAAGCTGTCTTACTTAATTATCTTATAATTAATTATTCTGCCCTTTGTTTTTGAGGACATTTTTACATTTTAAAACAGCATTATTATCACCTCTTGAAATCATTACGTCTTGTAGCACATTTGGCATTTTCATCATGAAAATAATCTTGAAAGGGTCGTTTGATGTTGAGTTCTCTCATTATTTCCACTCAAGTTAAAGGTAAAGGTCAAAGGTTTTCCTCACATAATTACGGGATATTTCAGGCACTTGCGGTTCATAAAATACTGTAGTAGTGTACTGAATTCCTCCTCATTTGTAGGAAAATCATAGTAAAGAAAATTTATTGGCAAAGATTACATGTCGTTTGAAATATTATGAAGTTTATTTTTTATTAACAGTTTTCAAATATTACGTTCATATTCAAAAATTCTCTTTCAAAAAATTGAAAAGTAGATTGCATTTGGTCATTATTATAATTCAGGTAATATTCTGAGAAACAATACCTGCAAGAAAATTCCCTTTAATCCATTCTTTAGTTTCAAAACAGTTATGATAACAAATGAAGAGTTCATTCTGTTACTTCAATAATGATCATTGTAATAGTGGTACAAAAAGTAAAAGTTTTTGCGGTACAGTAGACATGAATAAATGCTAAGTTGTTTTACCTCTTGAAGGTCACGAATTCAAGTCAAAGACTGGAAATAGATGAGAAATGTCGCAAACATTTTGTTAGCAACTCTTTGATCCCTTCTTTATTTCCGTCGTGGCGTATAAGCCAATATTCTGGAAGACTTACATCTTCACCTCGCAGTGTCCAGCTACTCGCTGATTCTGGGAAAGCCTTCGATTCAATCCAGGTACACAAATACGTCCAGGCTTCAGTAACGGTTTCACAAGAAATTGAAATCTTAATACAATTTTGGTAGTTTCTTATGCCTATGATTCTTGATGACTGACTTTTTTGTTTTAGTTCTGCAGGTGTATGAAATTTTAAACTAAAAAATGGAGCATGACATCTGAACTAAAAATTTATCGAAATTGTATTAAGCAATTAGTCAAAAGATCAATAAATAAGCCTTTTGCGATATTTTTTATTAACAGAAAGTTCATATCAATTCGTCATCCATTAGGTAATTAGTTGGCATTCAATTCTTAAGTAAAACATAATAATTGTCCCCTTTTCAGATCCCTGGCACAAATGAGGTATACTTAATATACGATAGTTCATTTGCCGAAGGTTACCGCAGTACTTTGTTAATTGAATTACTTCCAAGCGAAGTACCTGAGAAACTGCGTCTAGTCCATTTGTCTATCAATATCGCTGGAAATCATTTCCGATCCGTTTTTTCGGCTGAACCAAATTTAATATATACTTACTCGTGGCGACAAACTAATGTTTATACGCAAACCATGAATGGCTTACTCAATGCTAAAGGTAAAGTAATCTTGGAAAAGGAATCTCAAAGCTTTTCAACCATGTCAAAATAATCCTTGATGATCACATTACTTGTAGTGTCGGTTGGCTATGAATATGAAGGCTGTAATGATTCCGTTAATTGGATTCATCGCCTTGTGAAGTTGGAAGGTCATCGAGCAAACCGATTCTTATTGGGAGGCTGGTCATTAAGCATTCACCATCACTACGATGCCATTCATAGTAATCATGATCTTTTGATAATTTCTATAATTAAGTTTAATCCATGATCAATACGTTCATGCATTTAAACTGTTGATATTATGACCAGCAGTTCGAAGTTAATCCTCTTTTCTATGTTTTTGATTCTCGCGCTGGATCGTACTTCGGTATTGTCGTTGTACTTGCCGGCACTAAGTAAGTTCTCCTAATTCGGGTACACTATTCGACTGCTTTTTCACATCATTCACGAAGCTTTTTTTCAACAACTCATCTGTTTTCCATTTGTTTTCATTGATCTCAATATCGTTTTTTTTCGCTTATCCTCTCCTGTTTTATAATACGATTCGACTAGCTGGCAACTCAACCGCAGGGCAACTCGGCAGAAGGAACAATATTTTAAATTGCTAATTATATTTATTTATCTATCAGCAATTAAGTGTCGATTTATTAATTTAATGCTAGTTCCAAACAGTGTAAAAATATCCTTGTCAGGCAGGAAGACTTCTGAATGATGTTCTTAATTGTATTTTAGATATCTTGGAAAAGGGCGATGGGAATAAAATATATTTAAATGAACTTGCTCCATTGTTAACAACAGTGGTTGGAGGTGAACAGCAACGTCCTGTGAACTGTCCTTTTTGTAATTCACCTGTGGGGTAATTTTTTCGTCCTACAATTTTTAATTTCATTGAAAACAAGTCTGTAGTATGTTTAAATGAACTTCCTAAAATGATGAAAAATAATTGTTGCAATCAAAGTTTTTACCGTTAATGAAAGAGCATTTCATGTTTCTTGTACGCTTCAGAAAAATATGCTATATTGTTGATAGTAATTATGTAATTGTTTTTTCCGTATTTTTTAAAAAATTTTATCCTTTTCAACTTTCGTTTATTGCAGTGATGCTAGGCTTTTTCGACCGGATTCACTGTGCATTGGAAGTGATGGTTCTTTATATATTGGGGATTATAATTTGATCCGTCGTTTAACTCCTGACGGAATGCTTATTACTTTATTAGAGCTGAGGTTCTTTCTTATTTTTCTACACGCAAGTTACTTTTCGCTTACATTACTGAAGAAAGCTGATTAAATCATGAAATTTTTTTGTGCAGTTTGTAATTTTGAGCCAGAATTACGGCCATATTTTACTGCAACCGAAAGTTAATTGTTTATTTTTGCAGTATATCGGATACAGCACATGCATATTATTTAGCTGTCGACCCTGTCACTGATTCGCTTTTTATCTCCTTACCTATTCGGGTTCAGATCTGGCAGATAAACAAGGAAGTTGATAGCACTACAGATCTAACAACTAACTATGTTGTTGTCGTCGGTGACGGAAGTGTCTGTGCCAATTACGCCATGGAATGCGGTGATGGCGCAATGGGGGAATTATCACAGTTGACCTTTCCTAAAGGCATCGCTTTTGATCAACAGGGAAATTTATACATTGCGGACAATAGACGAATAAGGTTTGAATAGCATCAGTAACTTGTTACGTATATTCTTATCTTGCATGTTATGTTATTCTAGAACTTCAAATTATAAAATAATGTGCAGGGTTGTTGATCGAGAACGACGTATAAGCACAATGATTGCGGAACGTTCATATTCACCGCGTTCTTGCGTCGCAGTTTACGTAGATTTGTCAAATATTACCCTTGTAAGTTGTAATTTTATCTTTTGATCTTTCAAATATTCGTAGTCGCTTTCTTTAGTTTGTCATTCATTTCTTTCCTCTATCAGATTGTCTTATAAACTGAAATTTGAATCTTATTTGTTTTTTCATCTATTTTTAAAAATGCTCTTCGACATGAATTATATGGTGAATTTAAGTTCTGGCCGACTGCACTTGCTGTGGATACAATGAACAATGTATTATATATATTAGATACCACAGCAATATACCGTGTTTCGTTAACAACTGGTACGGCTACGTTGATAGCAGGAATAATTACGGAGTGTGACCATATGAAAACGTTAACAGGGGAAACGTTATCACAACGATCATTGGGAGAGGCACGAGCTATTGCTGCTGCATCAGATTCTACTTTATATGTTGTTGAAACTAATAACAAAAAGATTAATCAGGTGTCCAGAATTATTCCACAATTTTCATAGCTAAAATCATGCAAGGAAATTTTTTATGAAATTGAAATTTTCAAAATAACGTCTCTAATGTAAGAAAACTTTACTTTGCAAAAATAGATATAGTGCTCTAATACTGTATGCACTAAACTAGTAGTAAACTATTAGGCCATTGCTTCATCACATTATTGGTAATAAACTAATGACGGCTATGGAAATCATAAAAGTATTGTGTTATGCAAGTTCTGGAAATTACAAATTGAAAAATAGTAAAAATTATATTTTGTTTATAGATAAGAGCTATTTATCCTGATAATCATTCAAAAGTTATTGCTGGAAAACCAAGTAAATGTGATTGCGATCGTACAAACTGTCCTTGTGATGATGCTCATGAAACTGTTGCTACTTCAGCTTTTCTTCATTCTCCTTCAGCTGTGGCGGTTAGTCCAGATGGAACTGTGTACGTTGCTGATCAGGTCATATTTTTATGATAATATTTGCATGAATCTTGGATCTTACAAATTTATAGATTGTAAATTGTTTCGTATCGTAGAAAAGTAAAATCCGACCATTGGTAAGCATCCATTTCCTGTTGAAAATTCAGTTCATTTCATGATTGAAATAAGTTGGAATATATCGCATGTAACCCCAAATTTTTTAAAAGACTGTTTATTCAAATCATTTTTTTGTTTGAATAATGTACATTATGAGGAAATGCATTTTATGTGAGATGTCAGATTAAATTATTCTGTAGTAAATTTGTTCTATCTACACAATTATTTAAGACTATTACTTAAGACCAAAGTTACAGGGAAATTTCAAAATCAAAAAGATTCAGAAAATTACTGCAACTTATGATGAATCAAGTCAGCAGTATCGCATTTATAGTCCGCATACCAACGAAATTTATAGCTTCAATAAAGTCGGTCTTCATGTGACTACTTTCAATTTACTCTCCGCAGAAATCATATTCAATTTTATATACGACGTTGACACTCAGTAAGTTGATGTTTTTTTTAAACAACTCAAAAAAATGTAGATTTTTTATATTTGCATTTTCCCCTCTTCTCATGACAATTTTTTTACTGGTTGCAGTCTTGCTCGTTTGACAACTGTAGTTGGTGCTGGTGGACATGACTTACATATCCGTCGAAAAAATGATGCTGAAGTTGTTATCGAGACATCTTCTGGTCATCAAACATTATTGAATTTTGATGTATTTGATTCGGCACTGACTAAAATGACATTTCCTAATGGAGGTAATTTTTGTTTTTTTTTAAATGAAGTAAATAAAGTTCATTTTATCCAACATTTTTTGACATATACTTCATAGTTCTTAATTCCTGCGTAGGAATTCTGAAAATTAATTTATAGCTTAAAAAATTTATTCTAAATATATGTGAATTAAAGTAGCAGAAGAAATTGATTTTGGTTGAATTTAGAAAGTATCAAATTCTCATATTTTCCTGGCCTTCTCCTTCACTGTAAAGAAATATTCCATCGAAATTGGTGCTTTGAATACGATAAGTTCGGGCGCGCGAAATCGTTGTTAAATCCGGCTGGAATTTCTCATTCGGTGCTAAAACGAAGTCTAAAACATAATAAATTAGTAATTGATGTGGAAAAGGATGAACAACCTTTCACAGTTTATGAATACTCGGCGAAAAGATTTACGGAAGATGGTAAGGGAATAAGCATCAAAGATTATAGTGCTGAAACAAGAAGCAGAAATGAGTAATAAATGTTGTTTCACTTTTCATGACTTAACGGAAAAAATTAATGTACAATTTGAAAAACTCGTTTTATTAATTGTATTAAGGCGCACAAAACAGGCAGGTTACATTACTTGATGAAGGATTAGTAATTGATGCAGTTGGGGCACGTACGCAGTTTGATGGAGTTCCGCATCCGCTTCTTGAACCACATGCTGTAGCAATTTTGAAACGAAAAATTAGCATCCCAGAAAGTATCCATCCACCTAGACGTGAGCTAAATTTGCGCTTCGAGTGGCGTGGCTATATTCGTCGCAAAGAATCTGTGCGACGTGATCCAGATAAATTGCGTCGTGTTCAACAGGTCGGAAGGAGACCGAGGGTATGAGTTAGGGTGTGCAATGAATACTTCATGCTCTACTCATACATCGAGTGTCTTTATCTCATTAACCATTCTAATTTTATAAAACAGCAAAAAGTTTTGACTACTGGCATGATAACAATGCTTTCTTATTTAGCAGAAATTTTGCTTCTTGTGTGCATGTTGGAGCTAAAAGTACAAAACTAATTCATTTCGTTTCGGATCAAAAATTTGCATATTTCTGTTAATCGCTGTCGTAGCTGAACTTTTACTTTAAAAAATTGTCACATTTATTCAAAAAAGGCAGTAAACTAAAATTACTTGTGAGTGTAGTGCATTTTAGAGCTAAGAAATGAGATCATTTGGCTTTGTTATTTGCTAAAAGATTTTTGCTGATTTTTGCTCAACTGCATGAAGTTTGTCGAAATATTAATTAGGTTGATTTTATAAGATTTCAGATCAACGGACGAAATGTATTTACTGTCGAATATGATCGTGAAAAAAAGCAAGATACTATTCGTAATAGCATGGATGAAGAGATACTTAGCGTTCATTACAACGATGCTGGTCAAATAATTTCCATTATTCCACGATCTGCGCAAGATAAAGCCTATTTAGGTGCCTTGAAAATAATGCATGATTCTTCCGGTAGAACAAGTCAGTTAATTTGGACTACTTCTTCAATCATTTTCGAATATGATCGACTAAATCGAATTATTTTTACTGCTGCAATGGCTAAAGGAACCAGTTATCTGCAACGGTGTGATTTAAATCTAATACTTTTGTTGAATCCATTAATAACAAGTGTTGGTGGGCATTTGAATTCAGCAGTATTTTTTATATGTGTAACTGGATAAGAAAGTGGTGCATCAACAATGATAAAAATAAGCAGAAAAAGTGAACTTTCATTTAAAATATAGAAAAATTTCAAATGAAATGAAAATTCACGTTTTTACTTAACTTTTGTTCCCAAATGCTTCATAATTTCATACCATTCGAAAGTGCATCCATCTCACGTTTACCAATTCTAATGATTTTTGCAGGAAATTTGCATATCAAAAAGAAAGTCAAATACTTCCATCCTCCATACAAATGCCCTCGGGAGAAAAATATCATTGGCATATAGGTCGATCAGGTAGCATCAAAATGTTAGAAACTCCCTCTGGTGGCAGGAATCATTTCATGCAGCTTGCAATTCTTGATCGTGTTTGTCGTCAACGCAACTTTCCTCTTTTGAACGCATCGTACGTGGCTTGTATGAATGATGATGAGCAACTGTTGGATTATCAAACTCCTGATGGATTGCACTTTTTAAGCATTAAACGCGATAAATTTGGAAAAATTTTGCAGATTAGCGCAGATGCAGAAAATATTTTTTTAGAATATGGACAGAATTCTGGAACTGATCAGGTTCGCCTATTAAAATAATTTCCCATGATCAATAATTCACGCTTTAAAAAGACTGTTGATTATGAATATTACTCTGTGCTGTGATTATGAACTCCAGAAATTTGAAAGTCTCTCATATTCGCTGTCTTTAATTCTAACAATTGAAAGTTAGAATTTGCCAGTGCTGTTTTTATAAACGGAGCTTGTATAAACGAAATTTGATTTGAATGACAACGAAGAGTCTCATATTGTTTGAGCATTGTTCTTACTGTTTAAAAACTTTTAATCCAGACCAAAAACTGTTGTAAATGTAAACAATTCAGGTTCAAGAAATCAGCAGTGATTTCATGAGGAGAGTGTATTATTGGCAAGGTATAATACCTTTAGTCATTCAAGAATCACACATGGCTATCACTTATTCAAATCGGTAGTTATTAATCAAATTCAAGTATAGAATTTTAAAAAGATGAGTAAAAATGATTTCAGTTGAGTAGCTATAGTCATTAAATTTTTCGATGAGTTACTTTGCAGTCGTTTCCCAGAGAGCTTGATAAAGTTCTCATACGAGTGGGATGATATGTTCAGATTGACATCTGTGTCAGTTATTCTTAATTCTGTGCCTGTGCAACCACAAAAATATCAGTATGATTCTCGACATGGTCGATTAACGAAGCTAAATAACTTCGTTTTTTTATTTGACATTTACACACGGCGAATAATGGACGATACGGTAAGTTCTTTTAGAAATCCATTATTGCAAATGCACTTTGTATTGCTGTATAATTTATCCATTAAACAAAAATCTGGTAGTTTACGATCAGAATGAATTCAATGCTTACTTTAGATGATTTGGGAGATTTTTCACAATGATGCAAATGAAGAAATTTTGCGAAAATTGATAGTTAACAAATTAAAAGTCGTGGAGATGAGTGTAAATCGCCATGCTATTGGTTGGACTGAATCTGTTGACTGGACTGTTATGGGAGAGAAACGACCTCTGGAAAAGCGAATCTTCAACAGTAATGGACAGGTGTCGTTGCATATTTCACTTACAGTTGGAACATTTGCTATTCTTTATTGAAATATGATAATGCTTTCATATTTTAATAAAGAGTAGCAAAATATAATCTTCTTACAGTTGATGCAGTATACAATAGATGAGACAGAAGATCGCCGTTGGACACTTCACTATGACTTAGATGGACGACTCAAAGCAATCAACAATGTCAAAATTTTGTCTTCCGCAGAAAATATAAAAAACTCCGATCAGGTACAAAACATAATTTGAAATAAAACCAACAATTACAGTACAAATAATTGCGTTTGTCATACTAAACTGGATAATCTGGAAATCAAGTTTGCTTTTTTAAGATAAATTATGCAGTAAACGCGAACGGTTGGATTCAACGACGAGGTGAGATGTATTTTGATTATGATGTTTGGGGTCGAGTACATCGTGCTTATCAAGCTGGAGTTATCAAAGTCGAATATGGCTATGATGAGCAGTCACGGATAATTTGGCGACGTGATGATAGCGAGCAGTTTCAGCGTTTCTTTTACGCACTTCCTGATCGACCGCATCTTTTAACACACTTTATTTCGTATCTTTCTTTTCATTGAATGAATTAATGCTTGCTAATTTAATGATACTCATGATTAGAAGTGAATATTCTGCAGTGATTTTATCTTATTTGATAATCACTGTTCAAATAATTATATTGATTTTGTTGAAGCTTTCTTACGGATGAGATGTTTTGATTAAGACAATATCATTTGTATGCTTTTCTAAACTTTCATTTAATAATTCGCAACATGTTTATTCGTTGCTATTAAATATAAATTACTGCAAAAATTTCTTACGGCTGTGATGGCAATTCTGCTATAGAAAGCAGTAAATAATATTTCAGAGCGGACGAACAGATGATATCTACTATTTTGTACGATGATGAAGATATTCCATTCACACTGCATAGAAATGGCGAGTATTATGCAATATTTGTGGATATCGATGGATCTGTGCGCTTTATTTTTGCATCTGATGGTGTTTTGGCGAAAGAAATTGTTCGTGATCCACTTGGAAGAACAGTTATGAGCACCAATGATTCATTTTATTTTCCTCTTGGTTATCGACATCATTTCGATGATCCCATTACTGGAATTGTCATATTTAGTGAAGAAGCACGGCCTTATGATACTTTCATTGGCCGTTTTATGTCTGTTTCTATTTCATACGTCACTTCTGAAGTGGACATTTTTGCTCCTGAATATGAAAGTGACCCTTTTCGAACAATACCAACGCGGGCGAATTCAATGCGGCATTTCCCTCTCGGTAATGATTAGGCTTATTTAAATACACTTTTCTAACCTTTTCTCTATGAACATTTTGATTTGTGTCGACAAATTAGTCTGTGCAACGTGACCAAATATTTTAGACATCAGTTATTGCTTACGATTATAGAATATTTCGGTTGAAAGTAAAAATAGCATCCTTAATTGAATGTTGGTCAGGTAGAATAATATCATTGTTAATGTCAGGCTTATATAACAGAATTTTAGCACACCGGATATGTATCAAAAATAAATAATAATTATCAATGATTCATGAAATTAAACAATATTTATCATAGAATTGGAAAGATGGATGGAAATGAGTGGATTTTCGCTAGCTCATACGCTTCCTTCCTTCCATGATTCCATTCAGAATCACTGTTTACAAACGTTACTTCAGTTACCGGACAGCCTTTGTATGATCAACTCCAATCATATTTTCTCTTCGTCGTTTTGTTCCTTGATTAATAAAGTAAAGCATTTCAAGCAGTTTCTAACTGCTACTCCGCCGATGCTTCTACCTACATCTCATCTACCATATTTCGTCCTTTTCGACAGACTGTCATACAGTTTCACTGACTCAGTTGGCTTTAAAGGGCTTATATTCAAGAAGCGTCAAGCTCATAAAGTATATCTGAAATTATTGTTTGATATCAACGAAACAGTCTAACGAAGAATATTCGTTATAGTTTACTGCACAAAATACTCTTTCAGAATATAATTTCAAAATTACATTCCTCTCTTATATAGATAGCACCACTTCCAATTAGAGCTTTTCCTAATAATTGAATGCAGTTGCCAGGAATGAGATCATATTAACGCCTATTATTATTATTCACTTATTACAATTTTGGCATTTTAGAAGGTTTTTTTGCTTCCTTTTTAATATGCTGATGCTAAAGCAATGAAATTTTTCAAAAAATGTGGGCAACACATGTCTTTGTGATGATCATAGAAGTTTTTTATCAGAATTTGTTATCAAAAAACTGAAATTTGCATCGTTTTGAGCTGTCGAAATTTTTCCTGAGAACGATTGAACTTCTTAATTGTTGCGAATTTTAGCTCTGAACTCTTAAGAAATCACATTGAAAGAAAGATGCGATTTCGTTGAAGGTTTTAACAATAAATGTTTCAGTATGATGTGATCGGACATTCATCGGAGGATGATGAAAAGTTAAGTGCTCTAAAGAGTTTACTTAATGAAAGTTCATTTCTCGATCTTGTAGAAATAAATCGGTCCGGACATGCGCAGGTAATCATCATAACTAGTCATTTATGTACTATTAACAAATGTCGTTGTATTTTGTTTGAAACTTGATAATAGTTGCTCCAGTTCAATCTGCCGCTTATGATATTTAATTCCAGACTCATTTTGTGACCACTCTCTCTTTGGATGAAATCCCTATTAAAAAACTAGAAGGGCTTTTTAATGTTTCGAGTGTGGACCAACGCACAGTGCTACAAGCGGGTAATACTCAGTTCATATTCCACCACAGTGATGACATGGTACGTTTTTAAGTTAACTTTAACATTAATCCTCATCTTTTTGTGGAAATTATTATCATTTTACCTGGATTTGGCACCAAATTTCATTTCGGTGTATGTGACAGTTACTCATGCATTCTTATTTTTCAGGTGAATATAAAATCTGAGTTATCATGGCAACAAAAGCAACAAATTGAAAAGCTTGTTTGGAATGATGAAGCAGAGCATTCACGTTATTTTCTTTCCACACGGCATATTTGGACTGAATCTGAACTATCACAACTGAGGTCGGAAGGTCACGTACAGGAATACGAACTGAAATTTCGCCCTGGTCGCTCAATACCAATCCGTGCTAATACTTATTTATGGGTATTCCATAGGAAATCTGCCTGAATTTATTTTGCATTTTGTACTACAGTCGTTGCAGAACCATTTTCATTGTTCTTTGGTTTAAGTTTTTTTTTTCATAATCTCAGTGACTAAGACAATTGAAAAATAAGATGCGTAAATATTGCAATGAAATATATTCTTCCATCCTTGTAGATTAATGCTCACATCTGTAATAAATTTTCTCAGGCCTTTCCTTTCCTATATCTTTCATATATTCCACTATTTTTTGGATTCATAGAGTTGCAGTGCTTCAAAGTATTTTAGAAGTATTGTTCGTTGTTATGGTTTATAGTTCTTAGCGATTTACTATGTGAAGTTTGTAAAGAACGAAATTTCTTACCTAGTGTTCTATTGATTGTTTGCTCATTATTCTCCTGGCTTTATTATTAATTGTCATCTTTTCAGCCTCAAAAATTCCCTATTCTCGTGCAATATAGAATGAGAGATGGGAACTGTTATTGGTATAACAGTATTTTTTACTTTTGGGATTATATTTGCATTTCTAGAGTTAGTCGAAGCATTTCCAAGACTGCCTTCATATTTCTGTGCATGTATCTGTAAAATGTAAAGTGTGAAGTAAGTTGCATTAATTGTTAGCACTCAGTTCTTGTTTCTGATTGCACAATATGCTTTTGGAAAAAAGCAATGATAGTGAAAAGTTTAAGCGTTTTGTCTTTGTACGGATGCAATGTGCTTACCGCACTCTATCATTTTTCTGTTACTACTATAAATCCAGCGTTTTAAAGGTTTATCTCTCGAGTTTTTCCTTTTTTCCATCACCTGAGCCTTTAGAGCAAAAGATGCAATGCTAGTGAAAAAAGTATATTCCTCTTTTGTGCGAAAATCTAAAAATAATTCGGAATCTGGGATGTTATCTGCATCAGCACGCTCTCTTAAAATATTATTTCATAAAATTTTCATCAATAAAGTCAGAATTCGATTCTTTCGTATGCAAAGTTCGATTACTTGCTGACCTGACTGCAGTTATAGAGAGATTATAAAACACAGCTACTGTTTTTCAATATTATTTATCGCTTTTCCCATCAAGAGGTGGTTAGTTTCTAGTTAAAATCAAAATCACGCACATGAGATTTGGATGCGAGATGGGGGTCGTTAGTTATATATTCGCGAGGTCTTTTAATTAAAGGAGCTCTTAGCTGATTTCATTATCTATCAGTGAAAGCACGCATGCCAACGTTCAAAACTGGCTGACTAGAAATAATAATTCAATACGTGAAGAATAAGAAGTGTGATTTTTGAAGAAACGAATGGCATCAAATTTGACCTTTAAAAAATATGGCCCAAAATCAGTGGAGGTGCAAGATTGGTTTGTTGGACTCATAACGAAGGCAACTGTTGAGGTAGTAAGGCTTCATTTTTGTTGCTTCTGTCATATATGAAATCCTATCTTTTGCAAAACATTTCGTAAATTTGATTAGAGCAAACATCGCAGGCTACATAGAAAAAGCGTTCAGACACATTAACTACTCTCCAGTTATAGAGAGGTCAGTTGTACGGAATCGAGATCGAGAAGGTCAGAGATCTCGATTTGTGACTTCGTTCCATTGCGCTCTTTCAATAATAAATTCACGAATTATTCTGACTGAGAAAAAGACTCAATTTTCGTTTCGATTGTTATAATTCACTTTTATTATCCTAGTGTATAATTCACTTTTGATTATCCTACAACTACCAATTATTTGCCTTTCAAAATTTCTTCCTATTTCTTTCAAATATTTTCTCGAGTTTTAATGGGAAAAGCATGGAGATTTCAATTCTGGTACTTATGAGGATGTCTTCAGTTATCTAAGGACTTAATACACCGCTAGATATATAACACGCTTCAATCACTTGCAAAATATAGCTCATCAATCCATTCGTAATACAATCTGCACGCACTATCGCCAACTGCAACTATTCAAATGCAAAATTAATTTTATGAAACAAAATATTCAAACTTAACTTTTTAGAGTCAAAATGTGGTTAATAACCACATTGTCTATATTAATGACTTGGTTTTTGCTCATTAATACACTGCATGACTATTCACCTTCAAGTACGATTTAGCACAGTAAAAACATATTTTAGCATTGTTAAGCTGCCTTTTAAAAACCAATCTCATGCCAACAGACAATAAGTTTTTGTGTTTTATGAAGAGCACTTTGCATCTTATTGACAATTATATTCATAGCGTTACTTAAACAAAGAGGGAGAATATTTGGTACGTACAGAAGAAAAAGACGGTGGCTTAGAATTTGCTGTATCCTTGAAAAGCGACAATGCTATAGTCCATTTACCAATAATATATGAAGATGGAAAAGGATGGGCAATTGAGATCAAACCCGAAGCAAGTTTACGTGTTGATCCATTTCTCAGACACTCAAGATATAAACTTCAGCTAAAATTCATGATGAAAAGTTTATAATCTAAATTATTCATATAGCTTTCAGACTATTAAATTTTAATACGTTAAAAGTTTCCGTACCTTTACGACCTTTATTTCATCTCATCTCAGTTTCTGATCAGTGTTGATACATATTTGTTTCTAATTAATATTTATTTTAACTGTAGATTGACTGATAAAAGTGTCTTCAAATTATTAACTTTCACAAAGATTCTAAACAAAACTGAATTGCGATCTCAGTAAACCGCAGTTACCTTGTCTTCTCAGTAAGTATACAAAGTTATTTCAGAAGGCGTTCAATACAGTAGTGGAATTAATCGAATATTACCAAGAAAACGAGCTTCCAGGAAATTATGGATTTCTGCAATATCCATTTAAAAAACCAGATTGGTAAGCACAACTTTACAAAATGCTAATTCAAAGTAAAATAATATTCCAAATAAATTTGGTAACGAAGTGATTATTAGATGTTTTAACAGTAAATAAAAGTTGTGTAATTCTGCAAACTTGCAATACAGTAATAAAATTAGTTGTCATTAAGATAGCAATAGTTTTGTAGTCGTTGAGTATTTAGTTTCTAGCAAAGTAGCAAATACTTAAAATAAAAGTAGACTGAGTATACTGCAGAAGCCAAAAAGAAAAGTCAGCAATACAGTAATGCATGTTTTTTTGCCCGTTGTTAGTTAGTATACAGTTATTTGTAGTAATAGTTCCTGAACTGAACTTCTCATCAACTATTCAAGCCTGAGCAGTTTGAAGGAAATTTTATTGTTTAGCTTTTAACAGATGTTGGAGAACATACTCAAGTGCTTTACCTACTTTTAAAGTAAAAAATTTGGATTCAGAGAGAAGTCGATATGTAAAAATTGTGAACTAAAGCAATAGACAACCAAAAAACTCACAGCATTCAAACTGAATGTTTGCCATTGAAAACACTTTTCTTAGGAAAAGTGAAGAAAGTCTCTGTAGCAACTAACTGAAAACTAATAACCATTGAGATTCAATATTTAAAAATTGAAGTATAGAATTTCAAAACGAATGTTGTATACACAACTTAAGAATATTTTCGAAGTACAAGAAAAGTTAATTGTAAACGCAAACGTACGTACATTGTAATTGTAAAGGTTTATAAGACACGAAAATATTTCTTACGATACCGAGGCAGGCTTCATAGGAGCTGGGAATTTCTGTGATGTTTATGAAGGGAAACTATATGACAAAATACCAGTAGCTATAAAAGTATGTCATGGACCGAACGGTACGTGGCATTATTGCACTTAGCTTCCAATAAGTACTTCACTTGTTAACATATATTTTTACTTTACATTAATTTCTCCAGAACTTTTTAAAAAGTATTTAATTTTCAAACAGAAATTTAGGACGAAAATTGAGCAATCTATACAGCTCAGTCGATGTTATCCACTTTTGCAACCTTAAATGATAAACCTAAATAAAAGGGGCAAATCAAATCATCCAAACTAGAATAATCAAGTGCTGACATATGCTCATGTGATTCAAGCTCAAGTAACTTCTCATATTTTTCAGCTGAAAGCAGAAGCCAGGAAAATGAGGAAAAAATTAAAAATACAAAAGAATCGCTTATACGTGAAGCTTGCTTAATGGCACACTTTAATCATCCCAACATAATAAAAGTGGAAATATTGAATAAATGAAAGCTATCTTAAAATTTACTACTTTTAACATAATAATTATTAGCATCAGATATTGACCTCATCTTTTAAAATATCAGTAGCGAAGTCATCGGTAGTAATATAAGAATGCAGCAGTATCAGAGTGAAACTTTGTAGTTTCATGGTGTATGTTGTGAGGTGGCTCCGATATGTATCGTGATGGAATACTGTACGGGTGGGTCGTTACGCAATCACCTCCAAGAATGGGCTGGTAAGATTGTAGTGGGAGAACGAATTTTGTACTGTGCACAAGCAGCAAAAGGAATGTGCTATTTGCAAGAAAAGTTTGTCGACTCAATTATATTGATTGAAAAACCAACTTAGAAATAACAAGCAAGAATTTGAACTGAATTGACAAAAGTTTCTCTCTTCTCCATTTTTATAGAAACTTGATACATCGCGATCTGGCATCTCGAAATTGTTTGATTAGCAAATATGGCATTATCAAAATTGCGGACTTTGGACTCAGCCAACTTGTCTCAGATTTTACTGGAAACATCAAGAATCAGGAAGTACATTTTTCTGTAAAATTTCAAGCTCCATTTAATAACTACAAGTTGCTAAACTCTTTTTTGAAATCCTAAAGCTATTTCAAAGTTTCATTGCAGTAAATTGCATTTTCAATTATGCTCTCAGCAACGTATGCATGCATATTCTTTACTTGTTAGCCACAGCCACAATGTAAGGATAGAAAAAGTCAGCGATTTTTGGGAGTATGATTTGGAACTTGGGAATGAAAAAGAATGAGAAATCGAGCACAAAGAATATCTGGAAGAACTCAGTCCAGATCCTGAAGTGTATAACACTTTCTCATCTGAAGCGAATTTGTGGAGGCAGTTTCTTATTCACCCAATTAAAAGGCGGCAGGGCCTAATGGAGTCCAGAACTTCTGTACTGAGAAATGCACTTCGTGGATCCAGACCTGTACAGACCGGACAAATAGTGAACGGATTTGCTTAGCTGGGGAAGAACAGGATCCGTCGTTTTACAAAT